>JAJJMC010033959.1:0-18352 GCA_023531435.1 Papaver californicum | reverse complement strand
GAGAATGCATTATAGTGCTAATGCACTATTATGTCGTGATGCATGATTGAGAATGCATCACTGACCCTATGTGGAGTACGCGGGAGTACATCATAGTGCTGATGCACTATTGCCATGATGCATGCCCGAGAATGCATCACTAGAAAGTGCAATAGATGAACGTCATATATCTTTCTTATATCCACTTATATAAATGCAAATAAAACATATATAGGGAGGAGGTGTTGGTTGGAAATCGATGAAGCTTAGCTATGCTAACCAGGAAGCGAAATAGCCTTAGATATGCTAATCAGATGGCGGTTTAGCCTTAGTTATGCCAACCAGTTAGCGGATTTTCCCAAGAGGCGCTAACCAGTTAGCGGATTTGCCTAAGAGGCGCCAACCAGTTGGCGTTTTTTCCTAAGGTGCATTTGATGGATGTCACTTCCCTTTCTTTTATTTATTTATAAAAATGCGAATAAAACATATATAGGGAGGGAGCTTTGCTTGTATGTACATGAGCGGTAATGCACATATATATACGATGTGGCCTATACGTTGGAGCATACTTGATGCATAAGCATCAATATGCTCGTAGATAATTCGATAAAGCTTGAATGTCCATGGACGGTAATGCACATATATATATGATATGGCCTATACAATGGAGCATACTTGATGCATACATATCAATATGCTTATAGCTTAAACAATAAAGCTTGAATGTGCATGAGCGGTAATGCACATATATATGCGATGTGGTCTATACCTTGGAGCATACTTGATACATAAGCATCAATATGCTTATAGCTTAAACGATAAATCTTGAATGTGCATGAGCGGTAATGCACATATATATGCGATGTGGCCTATACGTTGGAGCATACTTGATGCATAAGCATCAATATGCTTATAGCTTAAACGATAAAGCTTGGATGTGCATGAGCGGTAATGCACATATATATGTGATATGGCCTATACGTTGGAGCATACTTGATGCATAAGCATCAATATGCTTATATCTTAAACGATAAAGCTTGAATGTGCATGAGCGGTAATGCACAAATATATGCGATGTGGCCTATACGTTGGAGCATACTTGATGCTTGAGCATCAATATCCTTGTAGCTTAGCCCATAAAGCTTGAATTATGCGAAAGCATCATTCAATCGTTTTGCTTACTCGAGAACGCATATTTGCATAGTAAATTGCGATAGTTATGCACAAGCCAGTGCATACCTTGCGAAAGTCCTTCGGCATATACGGTCTAGGATTTGCTTGGCCTTTGGCCTTGTGATGAAGTGGGAATTGATGTTGGCTTTTCCTTAATAGGCTTAAGTTGCTTGTTCATTTCGAATTGACACTATTGATGAACTACGGTCAATGCTTGATCCCTTCAAGGTACGTGTTGGGTACGTAGGCATCCACAACGCAATATATTGAGGTGCAACATCTTATCGCTCATATCATCTAATTTGGAGATGATTGCGACGCTTTGGTAACTCATATCATCTGGCTTGGTAATGTTATGCAAGAGATGATTGTTACCGCACTTGATAGAGTAGTTGCATTCCATTTGATGGATGATCATACTTCCTATCAAGACATACGGTATGAACAGAATATGTTTGGTTGATGCACCATTGGAAAGAACAAGACCGGTGCAGATCCTGCGCATGATCGAAGCAGAATTGATGAAGCGGAAAATTAGGCTTGAAATGGCCTAGGTGCTAGTTCAAGGCATGAGTTAGGCCTGGACAATGATCGTAATTATGTGATGCTTTCCAAAGGCATTCACCATTGGCTTTAATGGTCATGTACCCTTTGTAGAATAAGGGTGAGTTGGAACGATATGGAAATTACGTTTCCAGTATCATGCTTGCAAAACATGCTTGGAAAGGCAAATATACTTGCATATGATAGCGAGAAGTTAAGCTTTAAGGTCCCATTACTATCTTTTAAGCCGCACATCGGGAGTCTGGCCTGCCCATCGTATAGTACCATAGGTGGAATTTTCCGGTCCGTGACAAAAGTAGTAGGCTCTTTAATTATACATGTACATATCTAACAATGTAACTCATATAAACAAAATTTTGAAATTAAATTTCGGGTAATACATAGTTTTTTTTGCATGATCTAAATTTCCGTTGAATACTAAAATTTGCATATAAAACCAAAAAATAAAATAGAGAACAAACAAACTTACCACATTCGAAATCCTTGAAACAGAACGTATTTGTAGGCTTCCACCAATATTCTAATATTACTTGAATAATTTGAAACCTATGGTTCTTCTGGCTTAAATAATATAAATCTTTAAACCGGTGGGCCCGCATATGTAGGAAGGCAAGCTTTCGAACTGCGTAACAAAAGCGACTCCTTGTTGGTGTAAGATAGGTGTTGGTCCGATTCACCAATGTAAGTTATAACCTGACGGGTCGTTCGTGTGGAGAATCTCTCTCGTGACTCAGGATTTCTTTCTCTTAGAGTGACCCTACCCAACTAGCTCTCTCTAAGTAAGAGCTCGCCCTTACTTAGTCTTATCGATAGAAATGAGAGAAAAGGTCAGTCCTTCTCCTGTGAGAGACTCCGAAGTAGGCTGCTTTCAAGGGCTATAATTTTCCTGTTTCGACGGCTTAGCTTGGTCTTTCTGTGTACCTAGAGTCTGCCCATAGAGCTTCGATTATGGTCTGGTTCGATAAGCCACTAAGGATATCTTCAGACTCTTTCTTTAACTGCATGAGAAAGCAACCCATACAACATGCACAGCTCATTCTACCCACTTTTTAGCTTGGTAAACTGACTTCTCTCTTGATGGACATATATATGGTCCTCGAGTACACCAGCGTCCACTTGCTGTCTAACATTTTGGAACTCCACGTCTTTATTCTGATTCCATTCCAGTCACTCTTTGTGGGGCTTGATGTTTTTCTTTTTCTGTTTCTTTTATTCCTTAATAAATTCATTATGACGGAAGAATTTTTAGAGCAAAAACTTTAGAAAAATATTTAGAGAAAAATTTATAAAGGAGATTATTAAAAAATTATGAAAAAAAAGTGTTATTTAAAAACGGAGGAAAATTGGTCGATAGTGACCTGGATGCTACCGAGCGAACGGAGGCTGAGTTATTTATTATATTTCCCATATCGGCGCGGTTAGTTTACCTTATCACCTAGTAAAACGAAATAACCAATTCGGCCTATTGCATAGGACTTGGCCCAACAAGAGCTTAAGTTTCTTAATAAAATTCTTCTTTTAACAAAAACGGGTAAAAGCCCAATACCCAAACAAATCCCCGCCAAACAATAAACGGTTAAGATTCACAGACGATCTTTGTTAAATCTCAACCGCACCTACTTAGGGTTAGCTACTATTAAACCCTAATTTCACCGGCCTCTATCACTTCTTTGAGTTTTTTTCCTTCAACAACAGAAACCTCTAGTATATCGCAGAGCGGATTGATCTTCGATCTTCGCTCGCACCACATATTCTGTAAGTCTCTCTTTATCTGTTCACCTCTTTCTAAATCACAGTTCCTGGATTCATTAACAGTATCAGAAATCATTATCTTAGTTAGGGTTTTGTTTGTAAATGATTTTATGTATGTAATGGTTACTCAGTTCTGGATTTTAGGGTTTTCTAGTTAAGATCATTAGTCATTTGATAGTTTATCAATGGATCCGACCTCTGTTTGAGCTGTTGAAGAAACGGTGTACTGGGCTGTTATGTAACCCAGATGATATCTAGGGTTTGTAGTTGTATTCAGAAATCTCAGTCTCAGATGTGGTTCTTAAGATACATTCTAGGTCCCTTTCTGTTGTATCTTGCGTTTGAGAATAGGTTAGAGCATTTTTTTAAATTTTTTTTTCCTTTGTACAGCTCTATTCACTATTAGAGCTGGGATGGGATTGGAAGAATTGTAAGAATTAGTGTTTATTGCAACTAACTAATAGAAGATGGCAATGTTTATGAATGTTATGGATATATACTCAGTGTTTCTCAGTGTTTCTATTGAACCTTCACTTATTTATTGAATACAAAATTAAACCATTGTTGCCTTTGTTATGTTTTGTTATAGTTGTTTAGGTTTAACATGCTCCTTTGCAATCATGGAATTTCATATGCTATCTAGCTTATGATCGGATTAATATGAATGTAAAATGTTTCCATTTGTAAAAATCATGTTATCTAGGTATGTTCATAATTTTTTTTTGAAATACCAGAAATTTTCATTTGATTGTGAAGCTTCTCTAATGTTAAGTTGCTATATCCAGACCAATCAAGATGTTTACCGCTAGGAGGAAAATCTCGAAAGATAAGGGTGCTGAGCCCACTGAATTTGAGGAGACTGTTGCTCAGGTTGGTATCTGTTCTTCATCAGCTCTTAATTGATTTTCTTAGCCTGGAGTTCCTTAAACGAATTAAACTGATTGCTCTTAATTTGCAGTCATTCTTTGATTTGGAAAACACAAACAATGAACTCAAAAGTGATTTGAAGGACCTTTACATCAACTCAGCGGTGTAAGGAAGCAAACATTCTCTATAATCTCTTGTTATCAGACTTCATTGGTATTAATTTTCTTAATGTAAATGTCCATTTGCAGTCAAGTTGATGTTTCTGGAAACCGAAAGGCTGTTGTCATCCATGTTCCTTACAGACTCCGCAAAGGTTTCCGAAAGATTCATGTGAGGCTTGTACGAGAGCTTGAGAAGAAATTCAGTGGCAAGGTATATATATATATATATATATATATATATATATATTTATCTGTATCATATTTATTCAAATATGCTACCTTCTTTTGGTTACAGTATGCTATCTTTGTTTAGCTACATCCTTAGAAATGTTGTATATGTATGGACTTCAATGCTCCACCTGTCTTCTTTGGGGTACATTATGCAATCTTAGTTTAGCAACATCCTTTGGAAATGTTGTATATGTATGAAATTGAATACTCTTCTTGTGTCTTCTTTAGTTGATATATTTGCTGTTTGTATCTTGTCTTAATATCTCAATAATGGTCGCTCTCACTTAGATTAAATGTTGAGATCTCCATATGTGGATTATCCTTTTCTTAATGATCATCTCTCCATCCATGTCTCTTATTTCTAGTACTCTGCCCGCTCGCATTATTTTCATTTATCCTAATCCGTACATTGCTGAATGATGATCACTTAGTTCTCTGTGGTGTGCAGTTTTGAAATCACTCAACTCATGTGATTCTGTATTACTACTTTTTGTAGGATGTGATCATGATTGCCACCCGAAGAATAGTGAGACCCCCAAAGAAGGGCGCTGCAGTCCAACGTCCTCGCAGCCGTACTCTTACTGCTGTGCACGATGCCATGCTTGAGGATGTTGTATATCCTGCTGAAATTGTTGGAAAGCGCATTAAGTACAGGCTAGATGGATCCAAAATTATCAAGGTAACAACTTCTTATGTCACTTGTATATACTGAACTTTCCTTCTATGCTAGGCTAAGAGGAATCACAAGTTATTCTGAAAGCTTGTAGCTTTTCTCTGTTAGAGCAGAAGAGTAGTGATTCAGGAGGGCTTGCAAATTGCTAAAACCACGAAAACACCTAGTCTTAAATCTGTTCATCCGGACATGTTTGTCTTTACTTCTTACTTGTAGATCTTCTTGGATCCCAAGGAAAGGAACAACACTGAATACAAGCTGGAGACTTTCTCTGGAGTTTACAGGAAGCTTTCTGGGAAAGACGTTGTCTTTGAGTACCCCACTACCGATGCTTAAATTCCCATTCCCATTCCATCGCTTAAGTAGTTGAGCTATGTTTTGATTGTCACCATGGATGCTTTAAGTGTCAGCAGCAACATCAGTACTTATGAGCCACCATTTTGCTTATTATTAAGGACTGTTTTTAGTAATTTTATCAATATTACTAGTTAGTACTGTTTGAAGTTTTGACACCAAATACTTTAGCACAGTTTTCTGTTTTGTTCACAAAAGGTAATTATTTGGTCACTTCAAACGAGCTGTTGGGGTTTCTACTTTAATGCGCTTTCTCTCTTTCTCTACTTAGAATTATAGACCAAAACAGTGCAGTTTCAGTCTAATGTTAGAAGCAAGTCTAGCAACT
This sequence comes from Papaver californicum, assembly GCA_023531435.1. NCBI lineage: Eukaryota > Viridiplantae > Streptophyta > Magnoliopsida > Ranunculales > Papaveraceae > Papaver > Papaver californicum. The sequence continues at coordinate 12,270 of JAJJMC010033959.1, read as the reverse complement.
ATATAGTATTTACACCACAGTCAATACAACTGTGGCTAGTATTGTTTGCTAATAGCCATAGTTCCTCAGTCAAGCCCGGTACTGCTCCTATTGTTGATACTACCAAAAGAGAGGAATTCAGGATATGCATTTAGGATCTTCAAGGATTACATCTTTTAAAGCATATAAGAATTGCAAGTATCCCAGTTACACAACATTTTCGAATGATAAAAATATTTTGCTGTGCAACCAAATTATGAAGTGAGTACATCTGCAACAGTTTTCTTGTATAAGTAACACCTAGAAACTGATATATGAACACCAAGCCCAAAAGTACATAAACCTGCTAATAACCAGTAGTAATAATCAAGGTGAGCCCTATTAAGATTGTCCCCCAACCATTCATCTCCATTTGCCATACTCGCAAATTTTACTATTGAGATGATAAGGCTGCTTAAAAAACTACCAACACCCATAATACTTAAGTAAACTGCAGCTCCTACACTTTTCATCTCATCAGGCATTTGATCATAAAAGAATTCTTGTAAGCCAACAATAGTAAACACGTCTGCAACTCCTGCAATTACATACTGAGGCAGTAACCAACAAACACTCATAGGAATTGTTATATTGGGTTGATCTATGAGACCATATTGCATAGCAACTTGAACTCGTTTTGCCTCTACTAAAGCTGCTACCACCATTGAAAGTGTTGCAAAAAATATTCCGATCCCAATTCTTTGAAGCATTGTTATTCCAGATTGGATTCCTGTCCAGTTTCTTGCTATCGGAACTAGAATTCTATCGTATATCATGACTGTCAAGATTATTGTCAAACCAGTCATCACTTGAAGTGAAGCTGAGGGTATGCCAAAGTCGTGAAGAATCGTTCTGTCCATTGAACTTCCCTGCTTAGTGAAAAAGGTGCCTGTTTGTGCAACAACTATGGCGAAAGACAAGCAACTCAACCAAATGGGGACTAAACGAAGTAGGAGCTTCACTTCTTCAACTTGGGTAACAGAGCAAAGCCTCCAGTCATTTTTCGTGTCACTTGATGTATCCATCATGTCCTTGAGTGTAGCTTTGTCCAAGCACCTGAAGGATTTGAGACAGACAATCATCAACTAGCTAGATTCTCACACAATCATATTCCGGCCTCAGCCTTCATGCAGCTAATCATCAGACCCAATATACACACTATTTAGCAAGCTATGCCTTGCTAGCCCAACAGTGTACATCCAGGCTCACAAGATGCCATTGAGCACATTCGAAATATTACAGCTCATAGGCATACCAATCATGCGCCACCACGGACCCCATTTCCCCCTCCCGGACATATGGAAGTCAAGGAGAAGGGGTTTGGCAGGTTATGCGGTATACCTCTTTTGTACCCCTCTACATCAGTGGAGGGGTGACCCTCAATCGAAACACTAGAATTTAGGAATGCACTTACCTGAGTTGATCAGTAGGAGCGAGGATCCGTCCCTTGGATGCCAAACCAGCATCATATTGGTTTTCTTCCTCATACAATGGGACGACCCCATCCTTCGAGACATGGAGATGGCGTTTACAGTAAGCTGCAACAAACACTTGCATAACTCGAACTAACGGACTTCCTTTAGGAACATGACTACGATAGAATCGTGAACCTAACAAGAAGATAACCAGTGCGAATACCATTGCAAGTGCGGGAAGACCAAAGCCGATCATCCAACCTACGTTTTCTTGAATGTAAAATACAACTAACATACCAACCGTAGATCCAGTACATAATCCAAAGTACCACCAATTAAAGAATGAACTTTTTGCTTTCTTTTCCTCTGGAATACGTTCATCGAATTGTTCTGCACCAAATGTTTGTACACATGGCTTATGTCCACCCTCTCCAATTGCAACAAAATATAGCGAGAATAAGAACACCCAATATTGAAACTTCAGTGGAATCAAAGTAGATACCGAAAGCGTTAACATAACTAGTCCCTGCATTCACAAAAACCCCAAATCAGAATCTCAAGCAAATGTATCAAGAATGCTTATGTATCTAATGAACAATTGTAACCAAATTACTCTAAGATACTTTAGCTCCCAACTTCAACTGAAATATAGTTCTACATTTAAATTGACTCTATAGAAACATATGTTTGCAGGTCAAAAGTATAACCCACCATGATATAAATGACAGAAGAGATGAGAATTGTATCAAACCGGCCTAAGTAGGAATCGGCAATGATAGCTCCTAACAGTGGAAGCAGAGTTGCTACACCTGACCAAATGTTGACATTCTGGGCAGCTTTTGCCGTGGACTCACCCAGTACATCAGTGAGATATGTAATAAGGTTTCCTGATGTCCCAGAAAATGCGAATCTCTCTGCAACTTCAACACCTAACGAATACCACACAACCACATGTACTTCAGATAAATTCCTAAAGCCTGAAGTAAAACATCCCTTTATGACTTGATGAATGATCAGCAAGATGGGGGTGACTGAACTTACCGATGATATAAATCGATGAATTCCATCCTCCCTTTATGACTTGAACCGGCAGTTCATGCTGATCAATAGAAATCTTTAATCCCATGCCTTGATAATCGCCATCATCAATAACATGAGCATTACTATCCGTCAAGAGTGGGTATCTTGTAGAACTCTCCATCTCTGTATAGACTCTATGAATGATGAAAATGTTAATGAATCCAATTACTCCAGAAATAGATGATCCAAATTGAGAAAACTTGTTTTTGTCAGAGTTTTTCTATTTCCAGCTACATGTGGTGGTTGCTTAAAATTTTATTTCATATAGGGTTGGTCAAGTTGTTACATGGAGGGTGATGCTAAACCAATTAGTTTGACTAAAACAATCATTTCAATATCATTTCTATCCTCTCCTCTTTTGAACAAAAATTACTTATTTCATCTTTGAGTACCTATTCCATCGCTTTGAAGTAGTTGAGCAATGTTTTGATTTTCGCCGTGGATGCTTTAAGTGTCAGCAGCACCATTAGTACTTGTGAGCCACCATTCAGTGATCTGTGCATACGGAAATATGGCCGTGCTGACGAGACAAAGAACAATGATAAGTGATCATACACTCACCCTTTCCTCCGGAAAGATACGCGCTTTCCTGTTGAAACACTAGAGGTTTGGAATGCACTTACTTGAGTTGATTAGTGGCAAACTACTTCTTTACAAAGTCTGTAAGTCTTCACAAATCAAAACCTAGTTGATTCCCTTCCGCTGCGTAGCCATTTGCACTGATTGAAAGGAGGTTTTCCTAGTAGAGGTCAACATTGCACACATCGCCAAAACTGCCATCCTCGATTTCATCCGTAGCAAAATTGTATAATTGCATAACTTCATAAATGAGAAACCCATAACATGAAATAGTTGGCATTCAGGTATAGTCCTTGCTTATAATTATGCTGGCGAATTTGAGGGCTAACAAAAATCATTTAGGGGTTACTTTTTTAAAGCAATCAAATGGGAGAAGCTAAGGGATAACCTAGGGGTATGTAAAATTATCATAAAACCTTTCAGTAATCAAATTATTACCAAAAAACCTATCACTAATAAAACCTAAACCTAAACCTATTTCACATTTTCATTACCGATTTTACAAGTCTCTTCTTCTCCTCTCAATTTCAAAACTACCGATTATTCTTCAAACTACCGATTATCAAAACTTTTCTTCTCATCTTTCCCGATTAATCGTAAACCAATTCATCGTATAATCGTAAACCAATTAATCTTACTTACTACAATCCAAAGATGCCTCAAAAAAAGCAAACAAGTCGTCAACCTCCTAATACAGATTGGCTGCATTTTAACGAATTAGTAAGAGATCGAGAAATTGTTCAAGAACAAAGCGATGAACGTGATGAGGATGAAGTAGACGCGGAGTCCGAATACGAAAATTTGCCTCTCCAGCAGTTGATGGCTCCAATAAGGTTAGGGGCTTACATAATTTGTGTTTATGTTGCTTAAATCGCTTGAATTAGTGAGTAGAATACCAAGGGTTTTAGGTGCAGTAGCACAATCAGTAGTTTCATGGTTGTATTAAACTACCGATTGTGGCAGTGTTCTTCACTGCTCATGAAGATCATGCACAATCGGTAGTTATCTTTAAGTTAAAACTACCGATTGTTCTTCTGTATAAAAATTTCGTAATAATCGGTATTTTTTATAGGCTTAAACTACCGATTGTGAGTGTTCCGTGAACCTCAAAAACACCCATCACAATCGGTAGTTATTTTTACACCTAAACTACCGATTATTCTACTGGATCCAAATTTAGTGATAATCGGTAGTTAAATTTTTTATATAACTACCGATTGTGTGTGTGTCCATAGACTTTTTCTTTCCCATTTTTTTATGCACAATCGGTAGTTAATATAGATCCCGAGCTACCGATTGTGAACAATCGGTAGTTAAGTTGTTTTTTGTACTACCGATTATACACAATCGGTAGTTAAGTTGTTCTTTTGACTACCGATTGTTAATAATATGTTGAGTTCAACTTACTTTGTCTACCGTTTTATATACTGAAATAATTGTTCTTTATCTTGTATCAACAAATGGAAAGGCGATCAAAGCAAGCCCACGATACAATTCTATCAGGGCCTCGTCGTGGAGGCGGTAAGAAGGTTACCGCTAGTGCTAGACGACAAAGGAGCGCTAGCCAAAACGAAGAAGGAGGACCAAGTGCTCCCCAATCTCAACACTTCGAAGGAGGTGGACCAAATGATACCCAAGAAGAAAAAGAAACCGGTACAAAGAAACAACCAATGAAGAGAGGAGGACACAAGGTCCCTGACTATCTGAAGATTAAGGGTCTACGACAAGGTCAAATCCCCGGGCTCCCAAAAGACGGAGGAGATCTATTGTTTGGCTACAAGGATTCTTGGGCCAAGGAAATCTACTCTACCGAGGTAAAAAATTATTAAACACCATTCTTAACATATTATATTTTTATTCGTAGAAGTGTTAACTTTTATTCTAATTGTTTTTTAATTCTTCGTCTATATTAGGACCATTCTAATGCGGTCCGTCTATTGAAACCTACTGCCGTACCATACAAGATGGCCGATTGGCCGTTGGGCGTTGAGTGTCTTCGGCTACAGCAAATTATACTGAGCTCGGGGCTATCTATGGCTGCCAAAAACTCCATGTTAAAACACGACCGTGTGGCGATATCGGCATTCATGGAGCGGTATTATCCAGAAACCGATACTTTCCACATGCCGTGGGGAGAGATGACCATCACTCCCGATGATGTGGTGCAGATTCTAGGTCTGATCGACCATGGTACGACGGTCAAGTTTGATTATGTGAAGCAGTTAAGCTGGGACCAGCTTTATGCTTTGACCGAGAAGTTCTTTGGCTGGGACCGAGAGACCTCTAACGAAGAGTTTCACCGGTGCGTTAAATACAGAACCAGACAATTTAGTATGGTGCATCTGATGGAAAGGTTCAGAGGCACCTTGAAAAAAGAGGAGGCCAACCCAGAGTTCATCGATGACCAGTTCAGAGCTGCAGCCACTGCATATATGCTCTGTGTTTTGGGATGTGTGATTTTCCCCAATGCTAGTGGCAACCGGGTGGACGCCAACCTTTTACAACTTTTGCATCCCCTCCACAAAGTTCAAGACTATCCGTGGGGCATCGTATGTCTTGCGTTCTTGATGGAAGAGATGAGAAAGGCATCCCGGGAGCAGGCTAGCCAAATAGCCGGGAACATGAGCTTACTCTAGGTATTTTGGTAACTCCATTGATGGTTTGATTGTTATTTATTTTTTCTTCTTTTAAGAATCAATTTTCTCATACTTGGTTTGATATGTACACTAGGCTTAGATATATGATCACTTTCCGTCCCTCGAGTTGGAGAGAGAGAACCCGGGATGGGAGAGAGGCACTACCCGAGGCACCAAATTCATCTTTTCGGGCAACCATTCAAGGATCAAGGAGAAGGAGTTGATTACTTTGAGGTGGATAGACTCCATGGCGTCGAAAGATGTATGCTTTGATCCCTACAGAGAAGACCTAGCGCGAAGGTATGAGTTGGCGTTCTACTATGGACCCTTGTGGCATCCAACTGGGTATGTCATGTACAATGCAACAAGGGTGATGCGTCAACTAGGTTATGTCCAAGAAGAACCTTGGAGTCGTTTCAGGGGCAGGTTCGAGTTGGACGTCGAGAACTCTACTTGTGGTAAGGACTCTATCACAGTAGTTTACTCTGGTAACCCATCGATTGAACATTGGGACAACACCATGCAATCTATGATCAACGAGTGGAGACCTGTCACCTGAGCTAATGAAGCAGATCTTGGCTATATGGTATGGTACCAGGAGCATTCTCATCTTCACGTTATCCGTGAAGATAAAAGAAAGAGCACCAGGGTGCCTGAATATAGGTCCATCATCAAAGACAACCCGTCGGGATATGAAAGGCTGGTACATATTGTTATTTCCTTTTGATTTTAGTATTATAGGTCAATATTATAGATAATAATCGTTTGATTGTTATTGCCTAAAAACAGAAGACAAGGATTGCAATTATGTCGAACAAGATAGGTGCGTGCATCAATGGGGGAGTTCCTCTAACGAGTGCGCATAAAGACCTCCTTGACAACCTCGATAACGAAGAGTATGCTGTCAAGTTCGGAGAAAAATCTACGACAAGGAGGAAGCCAACATCTAAGCAATTTCGAAGTTGCGCATCAACGAGTGCTGCTCCTCAAGCCAATGTCACTCCTCCTTAAGCGGATGTCCCCGAAGCCAATGAACCTGAAGCCGCTGTTGCTCGTGCTCCTGTTCCTACAACCAAAAGAGTTAGAAATTAGGTTGTAATCGTTAAATTGAAGGATATTATTTTAGTGTTTAACATTTCTGGTTTGAAGATTTCCGATTTGAGATGATTATATGTACTTTTTTTGAGTTATCATTTGATTTGCCATTGATTTATTTTTAACAAGTTATGTTCTATAAATTTTACATGTACAATCGGTAGTTAGTGGGTTTGAAACAACTACCGAATGAGTAAATTAATTAGTAATCGGTAGTTTAAGAATTACTTAAACTACCGATTACGTACATTCAGCGATAATCAGTCGTTTGTACAAAATTTTAACTACCTATTGAGAGTGTCCAGGAGTTTTCAAAAAAATTGGATTTCCAATTTGGGGCCACTAATCATAATCGGTAGTTTGTACAAATTTAAACTTATCGATTGCGAGTGTCCAAGAATTTTCCAAAAATTTCGATTTCCAATTTGGGGCTACTTATCATAATCGGTAAGTTTAAGAATTTTTTAAACTACCGATTGTGATTGTACAAATTGTTGAAATTTTTGAAAAAATATCGATTTCCAATTTGGGGCTACTTATCATAATCGGTAGTTTAAGAATTTTTTTAACTACCGTTTGTGTTTGTACAAATTTTTAAATTTTTTGAAAAAATCTCGATTTCCAATTTGGGGCTACTTATCATAATCGGTAGTTTAAGATTTTTTTAAACTACCGATTGTGTTTGTACAAAATGTTAAAATTTTCAAAAAAATCTCGATTTCCAATTTGGGGCTACTTATCATAGTCGGTAGTTTAAGATTTTTTTAAACTACCGATTGTGTTTGTATAAAATGTTGAAATTTTCAAAAAAAATCTCGATTTCCAATTTGGAGCTACTTATCATAATCGGTTGTTTAAGATTTTTTTAAACTACCGATTGTGTTTGTACAAAATGTTGAAATTTTCAAAAAAATCTCGATTTCCAATTTGGGGCTACTTATCATAATCGGTAGTTTAAGATTTTTTAAACTACCGATTGCGATTGTACAAATTGTTTAAATTTTCAAAAAAATCTCGATCTCCAATTTGGGTCTACTTATCATAATCGGTAGTTTAAGATTTTCTTAAACTACCGATTGTGCTTGAACAAAATGATTTTTTTTTTTAAAAAAATCGATTTCCAATTTTGTTACCGTTCTGAATTGTTACCGTTGATCAACGGCTATAATTTGTATTCTCATACACCTATAAATAAATGAATTTATATCTATCATTCCCATTTCAAATCCACATCTTTTACATTTCAGTGAAAATTTCTAATCTCTTGTTTTCAATTAATGTCGGGTTACGAAAATTTTAGGCTTAATGCAGAGAATTTTACCCTAGAGGAAGATTTATCCCTATGTCGAAACATAGTATTACATTATCCAGCAAGGGGTCATGAACATCGGATGAATGGTTCAATGAGCATGGAATGGTTAGAACATGTTCATGATAACTTTTGTAACGAAACCGGTAACCCCAACAACCGGAACAAAGCAGGCCTTTTTTGTCGATATATGGAAATCACAAGGGAAGTACTAGAATTTTCTTCTTTAACCGCTAAGGTGAATGAAAGTAGAATTAGGAATGAAACTAATGATGAAGTTGTTGCCAGATCTCTGGAGGAATGGAGAAGATGGAAACGTTCAGATTTCAGGTACCAACCTCATTTCGAGATCCTAAGGGTGATGGAAGAATACAATCCTTTTGTGTTGATCATTCTCCGAAAAAGTGAAGAACGTCATCCCGGGCGTAATACGACCCGTTGAAGAGGTTTTCTTAAGTGTTTAAGTGTAATCTACCAATGAGATTGATCAATTTGAACTTCTATGATGTGTTCTGTTTCATTTTTTTTCTAGATGTTTTTAGTTTTTTTGAACAAGTTTAATGAACAATATGTAATAAGTTTATCTGAACAAGTTTTTCTCCGGATGTTGAAATAGTATTACGAAGTTAGATGTTAAGTAAAATCGGCATAATCGATAGATAATAATGTTTCTAAACTACCGATTACATTCAATTGGTAGTTATTAAATTCACGTGATACCGATTATCGGTAGATAAAATTTCTGGACAACAAAACCATTTTAATCGCTAGATAAAATTGACCTTTAAACTACCGATTACAAAGTTTAAAATTTTAAAGTTTAATTCATTATATGTTTACAATCGGTAGACATAAATTTTCAATGCCTACCGATTGAGAAAGATGAAGAGTTCAACATTTTGGAAGTTTTGAGAAATTCAATTTGGGGCAACTTACATAATCGGTAGTTTAAGTACTCCATTAAACTACCGATTGTACAATCGGTAGGAAAATAAATCACGATCCTACCGATTGTACAAAACTAAAACTCGAAAAATCAATCTAAAACACTCTCGATTTCTAATCCAAAACTAACTCAAATCATTTTCTAATAACCAAATTAATCAACTAATTAATCAAAATTAACACTAATTAAGCAAGGGTAGATTAGTCATTATAAAAAATAGATGAATAAGGGATGTATTGAGATTACTTCAAAATGACCTTATTTTATCTTATTAATCGCCCCTAATTAATTTTTAATAGCCCTCAAAAAAATCAGGATAATTATCTACACTTGGACAATGGGTGAGCAAATCTACATCTATCCATCTCCAAGAATCAGTACTCAATTTGAACTTTACAAACACAATCTAAAGGGCGTTGTTGTGTCCACCCTGATATCTGAATGACGTGACTAGCAGCACTTTGTAATCCTTGTTTTCGATATCCAATCCGAAGCCAACAAAATCCTTATGTACATTTCAATACTTAACGGTTTTGAGAGATCTCTGAATTGTCAAAAAAGAATCCCAATTATTATTACAAAATAGCATGAACAGAAGTTTTAGTACACTAAAACCTTACATTCAAATGATACATTATAATTGACAATCAAAGTTAGTATGCGAGTACATCTGCAACAGTTTTCTTATATAAGTAACACATAAAAACAGCTATATAAACACCAAGCCCAAAAGTACACAAACCTGCTAATAACCAGTAGTAATAATCAAGGTGAGCCCTATTAAGATTGTCCCCCAACCATTCATCTCCATTTGCCATACTCGCACATTGTACGATTGAGATGATAAGGCTGCTTAAAAAACTCCCAAAACCAATAACACTTAGATAAACTGCAACTCCAATACTTTTCATCTCATCAGGCATTTGATCATAAAAGAATTCTTGTAAGCCAACGATAGTAAACAAGTCTGCAACTCCTAATAGTACATATTGAGGAAGTAACCAAAAAACACTCATAAGAATCGTTATATTGGGTTGATCAACGAGACCGTATTGCGTAGCTACTTGAACTCGTTTTGCCTCTACTAAAGCTGCTGCTATCATTGAACGTGTTGTAAAAAAATATTCCGAACCCAATTCTTTGAAGCACTGTTATTCCAGATTGGATTCCTGTCCAGTTTCTTGCTATAGGAACTAGAATTCTATCGTATATAACGACTGAGAGATTATTACCAAACCTCTAAGCATAGCTAGGACGCATCGGAAGCATAGGAGGGACGCGCTAGGCTTGGCAGGGACGCGCTAGAGAGCCAAAGGGCGTGATGGAGAGCCAAAGGCGTGCCGGAGCCAAGACGCATTAGCTAGGTACTTGGCCGAGAGGAGTTGGCACCTTTGACGTTAGGGTTAGGGTTAGCATCTTTAGTGCTAAGATTAAGGTGCTAAGGTAGTGACACGCTAGCTAAGACCTCATTAGGCCAAAGTGCGCTAGATAAGACCATGTTAGGTTAGCTGGCGTGTCCCAGGTGCCAGGGTTGGTGCCAGGAAAGTTGACGCTTTTAGTGCTATTGTGGCTAACTGGTGCCAATATGGTGCTAAACCACATAGCTGGTTCTAACTTGGCGTCGGTAGGAGAAAATCCTAGGGTTACCTAGCTCAGAGGTTCAATGCGTCTTTTATGACATTGCTTCTTGATTGTGACACATCCAAAAGGAGTGACGTATAATTTATGACTTATATTTAAGCAAAGTGCTAAAATAGCATATTTATGCCCAGAGGAGCAATTTATGAAGCATTCGTTGCGAATGAAGCGTTAAACTATAATGTATTTTGGGGATTAAGCATTGGCTATTCCCAAATTTGATAGATGTTACTGGAACATCGATAAGCACTCGAGACAATTTCAAGGAGTTCAGCCATTGAATTTATACGACTTGAGACTAGCTCGATGTGGCAATCATATTATGAGTATTGAGAAGGCATGAATACCATTTTAGAGTGTTTGTAGAGAATATGTATTCTTAATTCGCTTGCGGTACATAAGTAGAGATACAATATTCTACGTTTTGTTGTAGAGCTAGGCATATGCGCCTAAGTGTCCACGTATCCTTTTATATTCCTTCTGCTTTCCAGAGGGAAATTTTATAATTTTAGCCCTTGTCAAAAACTCACCATTTATAACTGCTAAGCGTCATTCAATCTTACTCAAGAACCTCACCTTGCAACCTAGAGTCCAAGATAACCCTTTGTGATTCCATTGTTGATCTCGTTGGCATAAATCTCATGCTTTAAAGTTCTTAAGATGTTAATTGCCAAAGCCACATTGTTGCGACTAGAGTTTTATCTCTATGCTTTGCTGTCAATCTCACTTGACAAATTTAATTGCAATCCTTCCGTTTGAGATTGACTTAAATAGATTGTTACTTTAACATCTAAAAAATTTATGTATCTAGAAGTGGTTGACCATACGAGTACCCTCCAGTAGCCTGTGTTTCCTCAAGCAGATAGACAGATCAGAGTATAACAAAAAGATAAAGTAACTAGTCTCTTCGAGATCGCCCACCTGCGGACTTCAACTGATTCGCCGGCGGGGACGAATTATAGTAAAATATATCCTTCACTATGGTTGTAACATGTATAAAATTGTAATATGTTGATATTGTTGCAAGGCAGTTACTCAAATTTCATAAATATATATGATACATATGTAAAGCTCAATTAGACAAGCTAAGTAAAGTCGTGGATTTGGATAGCTGCAAAGTAAAACCTCACACCATGACAACACATCTCACCAAATAAATGAAGTATTTCATTCCAGAAGTCTATTTCTAGCTTTAAATATAGGATGATCAGGATAAGTGAAGAATCTTTTTTAGACACTTTATCTCATGAGAAACAATGTAAACTCACAGTGAAAATGGTATTGTATACATAAATATTATCTTTAATAAATATGGAAGAAAACGTATTTTAGAGAAAATAATGAGTCAATCTAGTGGGTTGTACCTTACTACTATTCGGATTATTAAATCTTATATCGCTACCAACAATATGTTGTTGAATAGTGACCTATTCGGGCATTGGCACCACCGTTTAGGGCACCCAGGTTGTGATATGATGATATGAGTTTTAAAGCACTCATACGGACAAAAAAAAAAAAGAAACAAAAGACTGTTACAATACAAAGTAACAACGT
>JAJJMC010033958.1:0-17553 GCA_023531435.1 Papaver californicum | reverse complement strand
GTTCTTGGTTGAATGTGTTTGTCAGGTTTCCTCGGTTATAATGTATGCTATTGTTGAAACTGCCTTCAAGATTAAATGTCAATAGATGGAAACAACATCTCTTACAATTTTTTTAGCCGTGCGCATAATTTTGTTATTTTAATCATGGAATGTGTTTTATTATTGCAGGTGAATCTCTGTTGTCCTGTTATGTTTTGCATCACCATGCTCTGTTTTGTGATTCCTGGTTTGGTGATATTAGAGCTTGTGTAACAGTTGCATTTGTTGTTTTGATTGTGTTTTTCCACCGCATGTTTTTTTTATACAAATATCCACTGCATGGTTTTGTTTCATTATTCATCAAGTTTTCTTAGGGTAAGTAAAGTTGACCCTGCATTCACATCTTAGTTCCAGCATATAGAGTTTCTGTTCCAGCAAGTGCTTATGCAGTTATGCTCAAGAAAGTAGTTGAATGCAATTCTTAGGACCCTGAAATGCTAAGATAAAGTTCCGATGTAGTTTACATATAACCTTGTTGGCTCTGTTTTGAATCACGGTACTAGCTGTGGTATTAATTAAACTTCCAGTCCAGGTAACAAGACTTTGTGATGGATCAATATCTTAAACGACAAAGGCATTGTCTAGAATTGAGACTGAAGTTCAGGTTCCTGGTGTTCTGAAGCTTGTAGAATTGTCAATCTCAGACTCCCAATCTTCTGAAAGCATATAAGCTGAAGACCGGAGGGTAAAGTCTGCTTGATTTTATGCAAACTGGGCAAAGCCCTTTGGCCCAATACTGGTGGCTTGTAATTGGCACCCGATATATCTCATCTTTTCTAGCAAAATAAAATAAGAGTAGCAGCGCTAAGGACTCAAATTCTGCAATGTTTAAAAACGTTAATGAAGGGTTCATATGTTGGTTGCAGGACTGCCCCATTTATGAGGTAGGGCTGAAATATCAATTCAGTTCATAAGTATCATCTCGCTTTCTGTCGAGGTCATTAAGTTCTTTATCAGATTGTTGATAAAAAGGTTCTTTTTATAAAGAAAAAGAGCATGAGAAAAGTCGTGTGTTTAATTCATCAGTCACAGAACAATTATCAATCCACCCACCATTTCCATAATGATATAGTTGGCATCAGATTCACTGTTAACATCGCCATTACCTCTTATCATCTTTAAAAAGATTACAATCCCTCCATATTCCCATGACTACAGTTACTCTAAACAAGTTGCATTAATCTTATCCAATCAAAAGAAAAGGCCAGAGACACCGGCCCTATTGTATACTAGAGATGGTATGGATGTGAATCCATGATTCAAGATACAAACTCACCTGTATCCTAACTTCTAACCAATTGACCTCTCCTTTTTACTGAGAGAGAGAGAGAGAGCTGGGATGTGGAGATCATTATCTACAACATCCACAACTGTCACAAAAGGCAAATGCAGTAACTAATAACTAATATAAAATAACATATGAGATTCGATTAAACCCCAAACTAACAAAAGCACCGTTGTTTATAGAAGACCGTCGGTCAGAGACATGCATACCATTCCACTGCATAGTGATGACAACGCATCAATGTACAACTATCAGCATAGGCAGGTAACCTAGCTTCTATTGTATTTTCTTCTCTTTCTTCGCTGGTGGCCTCTGGTATAATATTATCTGACTGAGAATGGTGCCATTCGTCACGATGCCGAGCACAGAACCCATGATCACTTCAAACAAGTTAAGGTTAGCAGACGGACTTTAAAATAGCACACATTAGGTACCAGCACGGTCGTAAGAATTCAGCCTCTGATGTAATTTACAATAGAAAGCACCTTGGAGTAATTCCAGCATAACTCTAGGCAGGTGGTCATTCTGAAAAATCATGCTTAATCAACGTAGGATATTCAAGATCCATCAACTGAGATTGCATTCGAAGACTATTCGTAGTCTTGTGAAAAGGTAATGTTGACATTCGGTCGTACTTGGTGGTCATCGATGGTACTAATGTGAATTAATTTATAATGATGTGGTCCCAGCATGTGGCTTGAAACCACCGCTAAAGAAATGCTTTGGCTAGTCAATGATGTATCCAATTATATTGATTCCTTGCGGAAGCAGAAATAGATCACACTTGGCCTACTTTCTCATGCTAAAAAAATGTGAGTAATCAAAGCAAAAAAAGTAATTTTTTTTTTGTAATAACAATAATATAAGGATACTACTTGTTGGAGCTTGTTCTTGGAGGCTGGTAAAGACTCTCACTGCAGTCAAAGATTTTATGTCATGAGACCTATACAACTAAGCTATAGAAGGAAATGTACAGTGTTGTATGAGAAGATTTAGATTAGAAGTGTGCACGTACCCAAGGAGCCAGCAAAGTTCATTAAGCAAGTCAAGAAGCTGAGTTCCCCTGTGCTTTTGTTCTGCCAAGGTCATGCGTGTTAGAAGAGTTATAATATAAAATGGTGTCGCTTAGTTATGAAGCATGAATTTCTGCAGAAACAAAAAATCTGACTTATAAGAATACATAAATAAACAAACCCTAGTCATATGGCAGCGCATCCTGGAATAGCGATAGAAGATACCTTAATTACATGGATTCATTACAAAAATAAATAAATATAACTACACGGATACTAACTGGTTAAAGCTCGGGTGTCATCTACAAGCCAATGAAGGCACTGAGATTATGTAATAGTTGCAAACTGGATCAGTATACGACACTAAAGAAATAAACTCAAGGTTCACTTACTTTAAAGTTTTCCCATATCTGTGGCACCCTAGCACAGAAGAAAATTGCATGCTGAGAAGCCTGTTAACATTCACCATATTAGATAAGCCAGCAAAATAATGTAACAAGTTATCCATGCATGAAAATGCTACATGCTTAACAGATAAGCTAGGCCATTCTTTTGGAGCAGCAGTTAAGCAGTAGGATCTGGATTGCTAATTCAAAGGAGTGATAGAAAAACAGATCAGTTTAGACCAAACTAATATGTGCTGTTAATATTGTGGTTGGACCCAGTACAACAGTTGACTATTCTTTTCTCTTTTATTAAGCAGAAGACGGGTCTATAACATAATAGACAAGAAAAGATAATATTTAACTTACATACAAGGCTTCAAAAAGTACAGGGTCAACCTGACCAGATAGAACTGTGGGCGCTAGTGCACAATATCTGAACCAGCAGTCGGAAGGAAAAATATAACAAGTTATTTAGAAGAGATCATATTAGCCCGACAAGCATTTAGACAGGGAATTACCACTTTAATAGATAGTAATTCCTCACATAACTATAATTATAACTCATATAAGCTATTTATAACAAAAATAAATAGGAAACTGAAGGATACGCTAATGCCAGGAGCCATGTCTTCATCCCCAGAGGTTGAGAGAAGTAGTAGATGATCGCAACTAAAACTATGGCTGAAACAGGTAAGATAAACAAAAAGTGAGCCAGATTCTATGATGTTATGATGTTAAGCCAACAGGATTTACAATTCCCATCTAGGCAATAAATACATCCACAGAGGGAGACATCATTTGATAAGCCGTGCCAAGAAAGATACTTCGGGCTGAAGTTTGCAAAGATAACAACCTTCAGATCTACCGGACATTTTTAAATCGATCCGCCCCGTCATATAATGGTAAGATAAATATGAGATCCGTAAACAGTAAGCCTTTCTAAGGACGAAATACACGAACTAAAGGCTTTCTCAAACTATTTACTTTTTGTTTGGTGAATTTTCTTAAATCTGTATAAACTTTCTATGCTTACCCTGAGAAAAGAATTAGCACAGTTGAACGTTATAGGAGTTGATTTTAAAGTTGGTTTAGAGATGTAAGAAACTTCTCTGTTGATACCTCTTCCAGGAACTCGGAGTTTGATAATTACTGCAGATAAAAGTTAGTCATTTCGTTTTGTGCCGCAGTTCAGTTAAGTTGTTTCTAACGAGGTTAATGATCTTCAGAGGTCTTTTTTCCTAAAAAGCTTAGTCAGTGAATCGTGTCTTTTAATGTTTTTTTTTAAACAACAACAACAACAACCAAGCCTTTAGTCCCAAACAAGGTGGGTGGCTAGAAATGAAACCATGTCAAAGTTTCTTTGTTAGTAAATGATGGTGAAAATTAAAAATATCCAAACAGGATATTATTTAATGCAGGTGGGTATAGATATAATGTTCTTGGTTCCAGTACTGATAATAGTTGCAATGGTGATGCTTTTGATTCTCGTGTCACTGTAAAAGGTGATACTGTTGGTGTTTCTACTTTCGACACAAAAATAATATCACTCCCACAACCACCACCACCACAATTGTATCATTGTTATTGCTCATATGACCATCATTAACGTGATATAACCAGAGTGCAGCAACAGAAAGCAGTATAGAAAGGTTACTAAACGTAAACTAAGTAGTTTCAGAAAGGATACTGTTGGAATATTAATTTGTAACTGTTTAGAAGAGTAGAGATTTATGTAGATAAGTCTAAAGTTGTAATCCGTAAAAGAGGTCAAAGAATATCCTAGAGCAAACTAGAGTTTGCTATAGCCGGTTGTTATAAGTTAAGAAAAGAAGTATACAGAGAGAGTGTTATCTAGAGAATTCCAGGGAAGTAGAAATCGGTATTGTAAAGCCTATAAACAGGCAATGAATGATTCATTTTGTAACCAAGCAAGAAAGATATTAATAAATAATGAGTTTACAATGATAGTCTTGTTTCATATACTAGTATGCTAGGAGCTCTATACGAGCAGTGCTAAGGCAAATCGTATATCTCTGGAGTACTATCGAGTGGTTAATTTCTAAAAATCTAACAGATACAATGATATAGAAGAATAAGAAGTTCAATCTCATAGTTCACCATCACTACTGGAAGAAACAAAAGTGCGACTACTAGTTCCAGAATATCCACTAAACAAAATAAGACAATGTACTGCCACAGGACCATGTTTCATTGTACATAAAACATACCTACTGCTATCGTTTGGCATTACCAGGAATCAAGTTGTTGATGTAGATATATATATATATAATTTATTTGTTTCATATAAAAAAAAGGGGGGATACACATACCTTGAACTAAAAGAAAAAGCAACTCCCCATAAGCTGAAAATGGAAGTCCATTGTGAAGGCAGTATGCCAATGCAATAGTATAACCAACAACCTCAAGCTCAAAAGATGCCAAACTAAGCCCCCTGACACTACTGTTCTTCAAAATTTTAAGTATCTAGGAAATCAAACAAAGAATAGCAGTTAGATCAACTAATCCGATTCCGGAAAACAAACATTAACAATTTTCAATTTCCAATTTGTTAAAATTCTAGTTGGTTCTAAAGAAGAAAGAATTCAATTACCTGTGGGACTTTGACAGTGGTTGAAGCAGCAACGATACAATAACCAAGGATCTTAGATATCAAAGGAAGCAAGCAGTCTTTTTCAGGAAACTTTCCATCACTCAATGATCCAAATGCACAACCAAAATCAATTCCAAAGATCTCCATCTTCATCGTATTCAATCCAAGATTTAGACGCAAGATTCTTTTCTTGTTTTCCCACCAGAAGAAGAAGGAACAAACCCAAATGGTGAAGATATTGATTAGGGCAAATTTGGAGAAGAATTCTTCGCCCACCCGTCCCAATTCCCAAAGCCTCCAACAGTGGGGACCACTACAGTATAAAGCGGGTTTTGTTAACCCATTTTAGAAAGTGGGTGTTCATTAATCAGGGAGGGTCTATAACCAAACAAAGGTTTTACTCTACAGGGTTTTAACGCGAGCGAAGTAATAACTAACAGAAAGACGTTCTATTTAGGCGCTGCTCCATAAACCCTAAAACAAAACAATCAGTTTCCCTCCATCGAAGATAAACCTCTCCCTCTCCCTCGACAATGGAGACGATTTGGAAGAATTTAGCATCAGCGGAGAAGGAGGTGTTATTTCTCTCTTACTCTTCTTCTATTTCTATGTTTGTATTGATTGTATAACGTGATTTTGGTTTGTTTTTGTGTTGTTATTAGGTGCTTATTGACATTGTGAAAAGTGTACAAAAGAGAAACCTGAAGGGTGCAAAAGGAGAATGGAAGGACTTTTTAGTAGAGTATGATTCACAATTAGGTGACAGTTTATTGGATCCTAAAAAGAGGTCACCTGAATCCATGGTTGCATTTTTGAAAACGTTTACTAAAGAGCGAGATTTAAAGGTGACTAGTACAAAATTGGATATAGTATTAACTTAGAGAATTAACTTCTTATTAGTTTGATCCGTTGTTTAACCAAATTCTATTTGCTTGCTTGCTTGTAGTTTATCCAAAAAATAATGACCTACCACTCTAATCGTAAAGCAGTCGAGCAACTGAATAAGAGCTGTATTGATGTTGAATCCTCTCCTCAGGTAGGGCTTTGCTTAAGCTGTTGTGTTGCTGGTTATGAGAATCAGTAGCTATGTTTTTGTGCGTGTATCAGAAACCTATTGAAGTTCTTCTAGTTTTCTTATAAAAAAAACTGAACTTCTTCCAGTTCTCAGTGGTCCTTTTTGTACTACTTGTTTGCATTTTTCTTAAAAGTTTCCAAATTTAGTCATTCATAGAAGATGAGCTTCATCATAATAGCTTTCTAGTGAATTGTCTGTTTTACTAGCTACAAACTTTAATTGCCTTTTAGTTTTTCTAGTTCATTTTCTTAACGAGTTTTCGAGCTATTGGCAAAATTTCGTTCATCTTTCATTTACAGTTTATTATTGAAATGTTATCAACTGCACTTTTGTTATTCATTGAGCATTTTAATGAACCAGATAACTCTTTTTTGTGGCTGTGCAGAAGCTGGCAAGCTTAACATTTGAACACCCCGAATATCCAAAGTGTTTTTCATTCCCATCTTATGATGAGGTACTGCTCAAGCTTACTCCCCAAATCCTGTTTGATAGTTTTTTCAGAGCGATAGAGGTGGTTATTGTACTCTAGAACATGCCAGGATGGAACTTCTATATTGTGCATATATTTTCCACCCTGCATTATTGGTACTGCTCAAGCTTACTCCCCAACTCCTGTTTGATAGTTTTTTCAGAGCGATAGAGGTGGTTATTGTACTCTAGAACATGCCCGGATGGAACTTCTATATTGTGCATATATTTTCCACCCTGCATTATTGCTTCTATTGTAATTTTAGTTATTTATTTCCCAACATATGGTTGTGTGCTCAAAGGTTGTTATCTTGTCCTTCCTGTTAGTTCCCTTAAACATGTAATATGCAAACTTTCTATGTCTTACTTGTTTTGGCTGTGGATGTTCAAACAGGACTGGGTAATGACGAAGATAGGTAAAGTTTCTAAAGCAATCAAGTCCACCAGAATGCTTTCTGTTGATTGTGAAATGGTTCTTTGTGAAGATAAAACAGAAGGTTTAGTACAAGTGTGTGTTGTGAATCGAAATTTAGAGGTAGAAGTTGCTAGTACAACCGTTTATATACTGGCTTTCTTTGTATCATCATCTGTTGTCACTGAAGTCAGTATTATTCTTACAGGTTAAACTCAATGAACTTGTGAAACTCGATAAACCTGTTGCAGATTATAGAACTCAGATTCATGGGATCAATGCTAAGGATTTGGAAAGAGCTACTTGTTCGTTAGAAGATATACAGGTAGTGTATATATATAAGGACTCCCTGGAGTTATTAGTCTGAAAACGTTTCTTTCCAAAATTTGATTTGTGTTTGTTGCAGAAATCAATGGAAAAGCTGTTATCTAATGGAGTCGTTTTAATTGGTCACAGTTTGGATAGGGATCTGAAAGGTGGTTTTTACGAACTTATTACACAACTGTTTTCTGGAGTACTTACTGCTGAAGATGATTTAGCAGTCTTTGATAATGCTGCGTTTCTTTTTATTTTTGTGTATTTTGTAGCATTGAAAGTGGATCATGCGAGGTTGATTGACACATCATTAATTTTTAAATATCCTGAAAGGCATACTCACAAGAGGCCTTCATTGAATCATCTCTGCAAGGTAAGTTCGTTAAGAATCTTTACTTTTCATAGATGATCACTAGTTTTTGCTTTTATGTCAGTTATTTGCTATTTACTGCTGGAAAAATAATATACATGCAACGTTATCGAGTATTCTTTGGTACCACTTCTCAGTCATATTGACGCATAACTAATGTTTTAAACTTGATTCCTAGTTGGTTTTATGTTTGTGTGATCCTTCAAACTTATAACTGGGTTAGGGAGTTTTGTTTACTATTTTTTAATGCCGTAAACAGTGCTTGCATAGAAGGTGCAGACAACACTTGAGAATGATATTGCCGATGACTGATCTGTTGGTCTTGACTTATCTATGACTTTTGATTGTTGGAGAGTCCAATGTTATACTCATCAAGTGCAACCATCAAACTTGGAGTGAACAACTCCTGTTGAAGCATGTATACTTTTCCTACTTTCTAAGTTGTATGACAAGTTGGTGGACAAAGATAGTGATTTGCGCACTGTAGTCCTTACATTTAGAGAAAATTGTTGTGTAATCTTAAAAACCATCGATTTTTTCGGGAAAGAACTTTCTAACTAATGTTTGCAACAATCTAATTATTAATAATAGGTGTGGTATTTAAAACCATTCTTGATTATGAGCTGGTTTTATGGATCTTGTTTTGCTGGATGTTGTTAATTCCTTCTTGTCTTAATTTGACAGACTGTGCTTGGCTATGATCTTAGGGAACGTGATGCTCCCCATAATTGTCTAGCCGATGCACAGGCCGCTATGAAATTAGTTCTTGCCAAGCTGGAACATAAATTTGATGGAGTCATTCCCTTAAAGAGCAAAGAGGTAATGGAAATGTAATCTTATTCTAATATGTAGTAAATTGCTAGATGTTCGCTAACTCACTGCTCTCCTTGGGAAAATAGGTGCTCGAGAGTGATGGAGTTATTCCCTTGAAAAGCAAAGAGGTAATCGAAATGTAATCCTTTTCTAATATCTAGTGTAATGTTAGATATTTGCTAACTCACCGCTCTCTTTGGGAAATTAGGTGCTCGAGAGTGATGGAGTCGTTCCCTTGAAAAGCAAAGAGGTAACCGAAATGTAATCTTATTCTAATATGTAGTGAAATGTTAGATGTTTGCTAACTCACCGCTCTCTTTGGGAAAATAGGTGCTCGAGAGTGATGGAGTCGTTCCCTTGAAAAGCAAAGATGTAATGGAAATCTAATCTTATTCTAATATGTATTAAATTGTTAGATGTTTGCCAACTCACTGTTCTCTTTTGGAAAATAGGTGTTTGAGATTGAATCAGCAGAGCTTTTCTTTCATGCGGTACCTTTAAAGGTGTCCCAGAAACAATTGAGAGGACTATTTTCGAAGGACTCTACTGTCAAATTTCAGGTTATATGTACAGCCAAATTTCTTTATAGAGAACTTTAGATCATTTGGGTGGCAAAAGGTTTAGTGTAAGCTTTTCCTGTTCTTATTAAGTATAAACTGGAAAGTGGAAATATAAGCACAAAAATTCTAATTTTGCTAAATGTTGGCTGGCAGGCGAGCTTCACTGGTGAAAATGCATATAATTCTTCCGCTGTTTTCAAAGATTCAATGGAGGCATGTAATGCATTCGAAAGTTTCAAAGGAGAAGAAGGAAAGGTAAGCAATGGTCGATCATGCAAGTAGGTTTACACTACGTAACTATTCTGGGAAGGCACAGTACATTTGAATGTTCATAAATATTCTATCTTATAATCTTTGTTGTTTGGAAAATCCTGATACGCTTTTACTGCTGTTTAAAAATCCTGATACACTTTTACTGCTGTTTAGAAAATTAGAAGAACTCTCAAGCCTGTCCTTTTAGATTTTCTGTTGAGTTGTGTGGATACACATGAAGCAGATGTTGCTGTTTACTCCACCTTGTCAGTTACACACTCGCACACATAACGTGATTACCAGCCACTCTATTCAGTTAATATTAGGCACAGATAGATTGTCGTTTACTGATATTGCGACAGGAATAGAAGGGGAAATCATCATATTCCCTGTCTCTCCTTGTGACAGAAGTTGAAGTAACGTTTTTTTTTTTCTCTTGTAGGACTCATCTGGAAATCCTCAAAAACTAATCTGCCTTCAAATCAAGTATGGACAACATGTCGGCTCTTCTGCCAGTTTCTATGTTCGTAAACTGTTAAAAAAGGATTTATCTGACAGAAGTCCTGCAGACAGAAGATCTATTCAAGTCGAGGAAACCAAGGAAGAGAACAAGAAACAAAAGAAGAACTCAGATCAATGTGGTGACATCAAAGAGATTCAAAGATTAAAACAGGATTTATCCAACAAAAGTCCTGCCGACAAAAGATCTATTCAAGTTGAGAAAACCAGGGATCAGAACAAGAAACAAAAGAAAAACTCAGATCAATGTGATCACATTGAAGAGATTCAAAGGTTGGAAAAAGAAGTCAAGGAAAGGGATTCTGAACTCATTAATGCTCACAATATCCTTGCTGATCTTATAAAGAAACGTGGACTCTGAACCATTGAAACATCAAAAATGTTGCCATGCTTCTTTTTTCCGTTCTATTTAATTTCAGTCATCAGTGTGTAGAACAAATTGATTCAGAAGATCCAATTACATGCATCATACAGCTTGGAGGACATTCAACACTTACTCATGCAATTAACCCAGGTATTAGTTCATCCAAAGCATTGGGATTTGGAAACCTTGTATGTTACCACAGAGCATGTCAACTATTAGTTACTTATGATACAATTTGTTAACACAACAAATATTTTTGACCTTTTACATCTACTTCGTAAGTTAAGCATGTAATTTATCTCTCTAAGAACTTCAGTTACTTTGGATCATTATTTTAGTAAGGAGGTGGTGGGTACGGTCCCGTGTATGGGCCTGCAAGTAAGGAAGAATGTAGCAAATAGTCAAATATGCCATCATGTTAATGGCAGTACCAGAAACAAACAACCCAAGCGAAGAGTTCACAGAGATTTTACCTGGTATGTAATATGATGTTCCTTGCAGTGGAGGATATGGGGGAGGATAGGCTGTAAGTGGGTATGATAGAGGGGGAGGAGGAGGAGGATATGCAGTAGCTGGAGGAGGGTAGCCTGCAGGTGGATAAGCTGATGGATAGGGGTAAGGAATGGGGTATGGAAGGTATGGAGCTGCACCTGGAGGTGGAGAGCCATATGGTGTTGGTGTTAAATATGGCGGCGCAGACTGTCCGATGTTTGTTGCAAGTTTCTGCAATTAAACACAGAATCATTCAGATATGGTGTTACTGATATCGGAAACTGTTGGGAACCTGTTGCTTCACCATCCGCCAACTATGGGATTGATTATGCGTGTAAATTATTCTTGGTTCCTTGTTGGTTATAAGGATGCCATCATGGGTAATTCATATCATTTGGTATTAGAAACGACATTGCTGAGTAGGATGTGTCACAATTGAGCGCATCATCATAGAAGTGGGAGAGAATCTATAAGCTTAGTTGCTTTGCAGTGTTATTAGGGTTAAAATCTTCTTTTGAAAGAAAAAGAATAATAATAAAAAAAATCTTCTTTTGAGTTCATATCATAGGTAACTTACATTGGCAGCATTAGCGTAGTGAAGTATAAGCCGGGTTTCACCAGTGAATCTGTAATATTTGAAGGTAGTCTTGAGAATAACAATGTTGAACTAGTTGCATAGAAAATTACGAATATTGCATTGAAATTTCTCTAACCTCCCATGTTTACTTTGTATCGGCCAGGGGGTGTCATCATAGCCATGGGTCAGAACCTTGTGGAGTTGAACCCTGAAACACCATAAAACATAGCTTAGAGATTGAAAACAAAAAATGAGGGACATAATTTGATCTGTTGGTTATTACTTTCCGCTGCCAATGAAATCGTCGAAGGTGATGGTATTGCTGTTCCAGACTGCAATTTGTAGTTCGTGCAGCCCTTCAACGAGAGAGAAGATAAACTTCTCTTGAAATTTGGGGTTCTTACCTCCATCTGTATCATTTGTGAGAGAAACAAGGGGTGCAGTCAGGATGATATATAAATGAACAACCATCGTGGAAAACTTGACTGGTTTCAGAGATCTGAGTGGTTTTGAATTGACCTGTGCATGTCCTGGTTCTAAACTTTGTAGTCCCATATTCAAGAATTACGTAAGGATCCTGTCTTGAAATCCATTCTGTGTCTTTCAATCTGTTACAACCAACAACTACATCCAACAAAAACCAGATAAACCGTGATTAATATATAACCTGTAGAAAGGTATAGTATTCCATCGATTTCGATTATTGATGAAATTCGAGTGAAGGTTGATGAAATTCTGCGTACCTGTAACTTCAAGGGTTTGGCCATGAATACCAGAAAAGGTCATGGATGGCGGTGTTTGATATGGATATGAAGATGGTGGAGATTGCATTTTTTTTTTCTTCTACCTTGTATCTAATGTTGTTCAGAAAATCAATTATTGCATGGTTTTTCATGTATGATGAAGGATATCGGAGCCGAGCTTGTTAAACAATATCATCTTAATATCACGTCGTCCTGTTTTGGGCATCTTACTAACAATGGAAAACTGTGCTAATTGTGGTTAATTGGTTGGCTTGGTCAAACTGCTAGATACATACTTTTACAGGGTGCCCTCTGTTGAGGGATAGTGTGATTCATAGCTCTCATGTGGTTGCATGCATTATGTCTCTAGATTTTGAAAATCCTACCCCTACTGAAATGAATACGAAAAAAAAACAGTTGGGCTGATTTAGGTAGGTTTTGAATCTCAGGTAAGTGGTTTATCTCTAGGACCATGGATTTCTACCATATGATATGGAGAAAAAAGTGTAAACATCACAGGCACAACTTCCATTAAACACCAGCTGGTATACATAAGTTCTTGATGAACTTCTTATGATCATTTATGTACAGAGAAACAATCTGAATAATAGAAAACATTCACCACCTCAGTCACTTTCGTCATCATCCTCATCACCAAAGCTGAAAACAGAAGTATCTGCTGCGATTGCCTTGAAGTCACTTATCCCTTCTGCTGATGCCTCAACGCTTGCTGAGCCATCTTCGCTACTTTTACGTACAGTTGCAGCTGGGGTTTCTGGGGGTCCACTTCTTCTCAGTGAAACTTGTTCAGTTTTATGTGATATGCTTGCCGCTTCCTCAAAAGTTGAGCTAGGTTTGGAATCTGCAGTAATACCAGTAGCTGCGGCTTCCTTGGAAGCAACTTGAGCTTGTTTACTTACATGACCAGTTTCTTCTGTCTCACCATCGGAGAATACATCATCCTTATCACTGCTACTGAAACTTTTAC
This sequence comes from Papaver californicum, assembly GCA_023531435.1. NCBI lineage: Eukaryota > Viridiplantae > Streptophyta > Magnoliopsida > Ranunculales > Papaveraceae > Papaver > Papaver californicum. Next base: position 4,271 of record JAJJMC010033958.1, on the reverse strand, counting down.
TCATATCTGGTATTGTAGTTTTCCCATTACCATTGTTGGTAGGAATACTAGCTGAACTTTCTCCCATTCCCTTGTTGGTGTCGTCAGCAGTTGTGGGGGTTGTTTGTATACTATCATCGCAGTTTACCAGCACAACCTCAAGCAGAAATCCTGGGGAAGGCAGTTTTCTCTACAGAACAAAATCCATAAACCATACTTTCAACAGTTAACACCAAACAAAAGGAAGAAGTTTTGTGAAGGGAAAAAAAAACATGAGAGAGATTTACAGTTAGAGCATTACCTTGTTAAATCCATCAAGATCCGAGGTGTTTAAGATTTTTCTATTTTCTATCATTGTCGTATTCAACCAACTGTTAAAAGGGGAAGGGAGAAAATTTATTGATTAGCTAGAATCATCGTTTCAGGAAATAAACTATGACAGTGATAAAGGACAAACGAAAATGCAGCAAAAATACAGCATGTAAGAGATTAACCGCCAGCACACCAACAATATAAATAATTTTTACATACCAGTAGAAATCCCCTTGGTGATCATGAAATTCAATTTTGAAATCGCCAGCCAACTCTGTTAGACCAGGCTCCCCTGGTAGAGCAAAAACCATGATGCCTTTCCTCGGAGCACTAAACCAGAAATCTTCTGGCTGCAAAAATGAAAGGTAACATATCCATGATGCAGAATACAACACATCCCTCTGGACATTTAGAAATGAAAAGTTAAGACATTAAACGACAGTTAGAAGGTGTACCATCATATCCTTGGTTCTAGGGTACTTCGTAGTAGAGAAAAGAACACCTGTGAGTAGGAATAACATGTAACATGTCTTGTCATATCAAAAGAACGTATGAGAATGCTGATGGAAAGAGCTTCACAGCTTACCATTATGATCAGAAACAGTAATGGAGGGTCTAATCCAGTAAGGACACCGGTGAAGCCGAAATCCCCTAAGCATGCATCTACACAGAGAGAACTGTCAGTAATGTTGCTGGCATATTGACATTTAGTTTCGACCATGAAACATTATAGATTTCCTACCTGCGGCCAGGCTGATTTTCTCCATTGAAGTATGTTAAGATGCGCTCAAAGTATTTGACATACCTCTAGAAGAAACAGAAAACCAAGATGCTTGTAAGACAAATATGAAAGCATATGTACTTCTGAAAGATTTTCTTAATATTCTAGTTATTAGCAATAATTATCTTGATAAATATACTGACAATCTGACTCGGAAGAACAAGTCCTTTGCCGTCCACACATCTTTTCTGGTTGTAGTAGTCCATTGATTCCTCGGCTGTTGGAAAGAACTGCATGATTACACGATTCAGATCAAAACAAAGTAAGTAATGAAATGACTATAAACAAAAGAAAATTTAATGAGAAATAAGACCAGGAGCATCAGGTAACCTTCAGGTATAGAAGAAGGCTAGAGATCATCAATCCTGTCCTTGCCATCCCAGCTTTACAATGAACAACAACCACATTCTCTATGTCTTCTTTTAACCATGAATATGCACTTTGACAAAATGATGTTATGAGTTGAATTGGAGGGCAGTTATGGTCGTCAAAAGGGAAACAAGCAACCTACGGATGAGTAAGACATAATAGACAGTTAGAAGCAACAGGAAAAAAGAGTCGAGCAACTATTCTTCAGTAGTTTGGTAATTCGAAAGATCAGAGTCAGGAAGACTGGTCCGTATAGCCTCCCTCGGATACTAAAGTCCACAAAAAGAGCAACTGTTTGTGGTTTTTCAAAATAGCTGTTCCAGAATGTCAATTGAGTATCTTGTGAACATTAGGGAAAACCAACAGGTCTGCTAATGGGAAGATAAACTATACCCCATAGTTTATGCTTTATATGAACCCCTAAAAGAATAGAAAACCTAAGACAGCTGGTTCTTTAAATACAACGAGAAAAAAAAGAAAAAAAAGAAAAAAGAAAGAGACTGAAAGAAAAATAACACACCTTTCCCTCAAATAGTGAAGCATCATACAGCCTTTCTGAACAAAGATTGTATACCTTGTACTTGTCCTGTCAATGAAGTTTGATTAAGCACTTTGTAGCCATAATAAATATATCAATGCGTAAGAGAATCCTAAATGTGAGTCTGTGAACAGCTGAGAAGCATTTAAAGGAGTAATGATGCCTGATGCCTCTTGGAAAGAAAAGCATATTATACTAAGGCGGCAAGAATTTCATATTACTACTTTCCAAAAGTACGAAGAAGGTGACAATATATTGGGTCTCAAGGTATGTTAACACCTCATACTGTGTCCACATTGATGTGGACCGACTTCTAGGTTGAACACAATAAGACAAAAAAACTAGCAGCAACTACTGAATTTCACATTAAAGCACCACTTGACTGGTATCAGATTTTTGCTGAGCGTGAATCCACTGGAGCCTCAAGGATACAGTTATACTTAAGCCCTGAAAATAGTAATTGCATCTTCACCTTGTGATGAGTTTCAAAAAACTTGATTACTTCTTCCATGTGGTTCCTGTAGAATCCCTGCGCAACATTTCTCAATTAAGCAATAAGGAAGAGTTGATTTAGTCAAAATGGATGGACATTAACTCTGATCAAATTAATTTTTTACTTTCTCTTATTTAATTTTTTTTGATAAGCAAGTTTGATATATTTGACTGACTCACCTCAACATATCCAAAAAACCCAGAGCTCATATCACCAGCAGGAAACCCCATAGCAATAATATTTTCGGTGATATACGTCATATCCAAGTCAAATTCTCCTTCCTGGATAAGAATGATAAAAGGTACTCGTTATAGACAAATGAATGGCTAAAGAACTTATAGCAGAACAAGGAAATACTGAAATAGTAACTGAAACGGAACTGTTACAGGTAGGTAGTTGTTTGCATCAAACCACGAAACAAAATTGATGAAGAATAGCTCCACCAATCACTTGGTTCCAAGCCAAACTAATTTAGTAGTTCCCTGTTTCTAGTTTAAAAGTGGGACCCGCAGCCAAGTAGAAAAGGAAGCACGTAATCACAAATATTGGGCTCATATCTATTCATGGTTATGCATTGTTATATCAGCTGATATGAAAAAAAAAACAGTATTTCTGTTATACTATATAACACAGAAGTTAGGAAAGAGTTCACCATCATGCTGACTTAATGGTTTACCTGATACCTTCTTTTGTTTTGTGAGACCATGTGGCGAGCCTTGACCTGAACAGCCTTCACGGCGCTCTTGGATGAGTCAATTAAACCTTTTGCAAGCGACTCAAAAACTCCAGGTTGTGTGTTTGATGAGGTTCCCTCAGTTTCATCTGGAAGAGCAGCTTTTGGGGATGATCTCAAGCCTAGCCCACTGGTAAGACGCGCAAGAGTTGCCTTTGCAGAGTTCGTCTGTGAACCCTCTGGAGCCACCGGCGAAGGCTGTTGGATTTTTAAGCTTTTGGCCCAAGATGCTAGGCCAGAAGCAGATAATATGGATGGTCCTTCACGTGCAGAACTATCTTGACTGGGAGCAGGAGGAACTTGAGCATCAGGAGATCTTACAACAGGCGAGGATCCCGATTCCATCTTTAACCCACACCTAACCCGTCTCAATAGTAGTATTAACTAGAAGTCCAACTATTCAGCATGTAGTATTGATATCTGCAAGTACAGTATACACCATATATAAACATAACTCTTCGATTCAATCGTGTGTGTTTTAAAAAAAAAAGGTTTTCTACTTCCAGAATTTATCAATCTCAAATCTAGAAATTCTAAGCTCACAAAATTATCATCCATCCTCAATGGCATATGCAACTAATAGAACGACAAAACAATGATAAATAAATCAAAAGACCCATAATTAAAATAATAACAATTTCTATGCCTGTTCAGAATTCCACTACCTAAAGATACACACTAAGTAACATCAACTGTAGATTTCCACCAGAAACAAACAATTGAACTTCTCATACTTAATAACACGCCAAGTCACAAGAATTTCAACAAAATTACTAAACAAAGGAGTATAATAGAGAATAACCAAATTTCACCAAAGTATTCATGAATTAGGAATCACTAAAGGTTCCGTTTAAGCACCCAAATACCCTTTCAAGACAGAATTTGATTAGAGAAATGAAAAATTAATGGAATTTGTTTCAAGATTTTTCTAGGGTTTCGATGATTACCTCGTGTGACGAAAGATGAGGTTTATCGTGCTTGGCTTTGATTTGCAGTGACAACTTCTCAAAGCTTTTCCTTTTTTTTGGTTTTACAAACGTCACTGATCCGTCAACGCGTCGTACTT
>JAJJMC010033949.1:0-22908 GCA_023531435.1 Papaver californicum | reverse complement strand
TTTGGTGTAATGTGGTTTGTGGCTCCACTATCAGCAAACCAAGGATCTTGTTCATGTATGTGCGAAGTAGCTAACATTCCAGAGAAATTGTTGGATGGATGATTAGTGTTGGAGTTGAAATTGTGCATGTCCCTACAGACTAAAGCACTATGGCCAAGTCTGCCACATATTTGACAAGTTACACTTGTAGAAGCTGACTGATTTGTGTTGTCATTTTGAAATCCTGGAATATATCTTGGACCTCTCCCAGTTGTGTAAAAATTTCTTCTACCAGAATTGTTATAGCCAGATCTGGTATTGTTGTTTTGAAAGCTTGGATTACCTCTACCATAGCTCTGTTGTGAACTACCAAATCTTGAATAAATGTTTCTTTGATGAGGTTTTGTTGGATAAAAGGGAGCTATAAAGGCCTGGTTTGATGAATTTACTAGTGTGTCTGTTTGCCTTTCACTGATAACAATTTCTTCACTAATTAAATTGTTATGCAGTTCTATGCTAGAGATAGAGGGATATCTGTGTCTCATAGAAGTGGCAAATGGGATATAATCAGGATGAATGCAGACAAAGTTACTACCACTAACTCTTTGTCAGAGATATGTTCACCTGCAGCAGCCAACTGATCTGCCAAATTTTTAATTTCATCAATTAGCTGAGAGATAGATTTGTTACCCTGTTTTATAGCCAACAACTTTGTGCGCAATTGGATTGAATGCGTTGATGAAGATCTTGCAAATCTCTCCTCTATGTTTATCTATAGGAACTGAGATGTTGTAGCTGTTGCAAAGTGAGGTATGACAGAATCTGAGGTTGTACTATTAATCCAGAGAATGATGGTTGAATCTTCATCAATCCAATCCAGGTAGAGTGGATTCTCAACTCCATTGTTTTGATTTCTTGAATTTGTGTATTGTTTTGGACATGGATAAGATCCATCCAGATATTTCATTAGTTTGAACTTCCTTATGACAAGGAGCATCAGATGTTTCCATGTTATGTAGTTGTCTTCTTTAAGCTTGAGTGTTATGAAATTTGTTAACTGATTCAAAGAAAATTTGGTTATGGAGGTTGTTGTTGGATTCTCCATTGTTGGTAAGAATTCACAGATCATAAAAATCAGAGATTAAATTGAACAAAGAGCAAGAAGCTGGATTAGAAGAAATTTTTTTTGAATCTTGGCTCTGATACCATGATGGAACTTGAGTAAGAACTAATTAAAGATTTAGAAGAAATATTATTCAAGAACCAAAGAGAAAACAAGAAAGAAAGAGCACAGGAAAAAACTTCAGTCTGATGGCAGGCATTTCTTGTTTTATATCTGCCACACAGACATCAGTTCTAACGTACACAATAGACAGCTCATAATGATGCTATCCTACACGGAATGACAGTTAGTATTAGCTAACGTACACCTAACAGAATGAACAATAGTCTAACGTACACTAAGTATAATACAAGTGTAAGAATGTTAACTGAGTATAAACTACATTCTGTTAATGGGAACCCAAACCCAAGTTATCTTGAGTGAAAATCCTCTACTATATGGAACTTGGAAAGATACTGCTAAGTAAATTTACCAAAGGATTGTCTAAAAATTAGAAAGAAAAAGAAATGAAATAATGAAATTGAAGTCGTCCTGCAAAACAAAGTAAACGAAAGAAAAAAATGCCTAAACCTCCCTCTCTGACTGAATAGTTTTTGCTTTTTACTGATAGTTTGAATTTGCCTGCTTTTGTTTGGGAACGGACAGTGGTGATGCTGGAAAATCCACAAAAATTGGTGCATTTGTATTAGGAGGAATCCTTGTTGGAACACTAGGTTGTCTATATGCACCTCAGGTATTTTAGTTTATCATGGTATCACAGACCAAGCATTGCAGCTAGGTTGTTATTTGTCTTCATTCTTACGTTAAAAATACATGTTTTTGTGAACTGATTATGTCGTATTACAGATTAGCAAGTCCATAGCTGGGACAGATAGAAAGGATTTGTTGAGAAAGCTACCAGATTTTATCTATAACGAAGAAAAAGCTTTGGAGGTACAGTACAAGGATTTACTTTTTAAAGCTAGTGAGTCATTACGTGTATACACTTCAGTGTTGAGAAAAATCACACTTGTGCTAACATTAACATTAACATTAACATTGACATGGGTGGTGAATCAATTGTCAACAAACAGAAAACACGAAAGAAACTAGAAGAGAGGATCACAAAGCTGAGCAAGACTATCGACCAAGTTTCATCTCAGCTTCGATCGAACCAAGTTTCCCCGGACGAAGCTTCACAGACTATGCATTGAACTCATATGTTTGAGGCGCAGTTGTTTTTCTTCTCGATCGAAACTTTATGGTGTCATTATCTAAATTCTTGAATGGATAATGAGATACTGTTGTATTTGTACTTTGTAAGAATTTTAATGATCATGTGATTCATGGGTTCCATTTCAAAATTGTACCACTGCAATCATTATCGTGGACATTGTTTTTTTTTTTTGATCGATCAAGAGAAGATTCATTGAAAAAGAAGAGGTACTTAAGAGGGTACCTCAACCCAATGAACACAAACAAAAACTAAGAGGAACAAAGAAAGAGCAAAAACAAGAAACCAAAAAACAAAAGATAACCATCAATGGGGCCGAAATAATGAGTCCCAAAGAGCTATAACCATATTGGCGGTTAGACCTAGCATTTTTGTGTTCGATTCGGCCCAAAAGAAACCTTGAATTTTAACGCTTCTAATTATACTTTCCAATCTTTTCCTTTTGTTTGTGAATACTCTTGCATTGCGCTCCCTCCAAATACTCCACCAAATAGCAACCGGGATGTTGTTCCAAATTCGACTAAGACGATCGTCACCCCAATTGAGTTTCCAAGAGTTTACGTTTATAGATACATTGGAGTTATAAATCCAATTACTTCTCGACCCTTCACTAAAGTAATCCAAAATCCTTGGGATCCTCCAACAATCATAGAAGAGATGCTCATTTGTCTCGTCATTTTCGCCACAAAAGCAACAAAGGCTAGAGACCTCCATGCCCCTTCTTATAAGCTTGTCTTTTGTCATTACCCTATCATGAGCAAGAAGACAAAGAAAAAAATTGATTTTGCAAGGTAATTACGGCTCCACACAACATCTATAGTGAAAGTTGGCGTCGCTTGTTCCTCTCCGATCTTTATGCCATCTTTAACCGTATATTGACCATTGATATTTCCGTCCCAAACACGGCTATCCGAAACACCTTCTTGAAAAGAGAACGAAGATAGAATATTTGAAATGCTTGAAACTTCAATTGAGATGGTTTGAGAATACCTTTGTCTAGCCATAAATTTCCAACTTATCTCGCCGTCTACTACATCGAACATACGTGCTATCACAAGCTCCTTGGTCCTTGAGACTTCATAAGCCGATGGAAACATATCACATAGTTTTTCATCCCTAATCCAAACATCTTCCCAAAATCTAGTTTCCTCACCCGCGCCAACCTTGAATTTGATATGTTTATTCAAATCTTTTAGCTCTTTATAGACGTTATACCAAAGGCTACCTCCTTTTGAACCTTTAGGTTGGAGAGTTTCCCAACCGTTTGATGTTTCACCAAATTTTTCAACTATAATCTTCCTCCACAAAGCATCTTTCTCTAAGCCAAACCGCCACCACCATTTTTTTAACAAAGCCGAGTTCACTAGTTTCGATCTTCTAATACCAAGACCTCTTTTTTCTTTTGATTTTGATACCGTAGTCCAACCAACATTGTGAATTCTTTTAGTGTTATGATCATCATCCCATAAAAAGTTCCTTACCACCTTATCCATTTCCTTAGTTATGGCGCAAGGAGCAAGAAAAAGAGAAAGGTAGTAAATTGGTAAACTCCCTAGAATACTTTTGGTAAGAATTAACTTACCCGCTTTTGATATCGCTTTTCCGTTCCAAAGAATAATCATTTTCGCATGAATATCGAGCGTTTTCTCCCATTTTTGAGATCCTCCTACTTTACCACCTAAGGGAAGACCAAAGTATATAGTAGGAAAGCTTTCGAATTTGCAACCCAACAAGTTTGCATAATTTTCAATGCTCTCTTCCACCGCTACTCCGTACAAGCTACTCTTAGAAAAATTAATCTTCAAACCCGATGTTAGCTCAAAACAAAGGAGAAGATAACGGAGGGTAGCTACTTGATCCTCATTCGCATCGAGAAAGAAAATTGGATCAACAATCTGGTGCATTAAGTCTAATAGGCTTCATATCTTTCTTATTAAACATTCCTAGTCCTACACAAGATATACTTTACATATGGTATGAGCCAAAACACCCAAACTAGTTCCACATAGAAGTGAGCAACGAATGAATGGATACAAATTTGGTACCAACCGCGTCCAATCCATCTAAATGATGGATTTTAGAAATGCATCTGTGTCAGTTATTATCCAATTGGTTTGATATCCGCGAGTGACAGATGAATCGGGTGGACACGAATAGATTGACAGATTTTAAAATATAGTATTTAAAAATAAACTTACTTTTAAAACTCATATTATTAAGCTTTAAAGAGTACCAAATTACTACAATATAACAAGACTAAAATATAATTAAACAAGATTTGTTCAAGTGTATTGAGTTTTAAAATAGATGGATGAAGTGAAGTGAAATACTCCAAATTTGATTGTTATGGTTTTTCTGTCTGTGACTGCCTGGTGTCTTTGATGGGGATTTATGAGGGGAGCGACAATGTTATAAATTTTGCTCCCTCAATTCAGCCATCATCTTTAAACGAGGGGGTGTGACAAGTATATTAGTATATTAGAGTTGCACAAGATTACAATATTAGGTGCATTTGGTTTGAGTCTGATTCTACGGACATCATTTTAGCCACTAAGAATAATACTTTAGTTCCATGGAGATTCAGGATACAGTGGGAGAAATGTCTATCTTTTCTGGATTCTATTTAGTTTATATTCTCTCATATATATAGAGAATAAAATGCATGTGATGACCTTCTAGCTAAAGGGGGAACGAATTCAGACAATTACCAATGGTGGAACAAGACACCAGATTTTCTGAGAAATGTAGTAGGGGTGGACAGAAATGCTCAACCTGTTTATAGATTTTGTTAGCATTTTTTCTTTTTGGTTTTCATTTTCCCTTTTTTTCTCTTTGAGGTCAGGCTTCATGGCCCCTCTTCCTCTGTTTTTATTTTTGCTTTTAAATAATAAAATCTTTTCGTTTTTATTTTTGCTTTTAAATCCATCATTATTCCAGTCCAAGCTGGATTTTCACGTCCTTTATTCAAATATCTATGACTATCAATCTCAAGATTTGACTATCTTAGAGTTTCTCCAGTAGTGAGTTTTCATATATAGCATCCCATACAAGACATCCACTAGAATTATAATTTATGTATATGGTTATAAATTGTCTAAATACAAGAGTAGAAAATAAATATCTCTGACCCATAAGTTCTACAAAAATTCTTTATATGTGTCATTTATTGATTGATTAAAATTATTTCCGTTTTTATTCTTGGATTTATTTTAGTAAAATATGATGAGTTGGAGGGGAAGACATCCTTTAGGTGAATGTCTATGACTTGACATTCATATAGAGGATGTATAATCAAATCTAGGTCACGTCATTCGCACATTGGTTGAAGAGGATAGGGTTGTCGAAAGATTTTAGGGAAAATGAAAGTATTTCCTATGTGAACTTTGAATTTTCCTCTCACACACATTCCATTGGAGAATCTCTTATAATATCCTTACTTGAGAGAATATACTTACCATTTTATTCTCTCACCACCGAGAATGTTGATCCCTTGTTCTGGATAGATTGATTTGTTCCCCTATTCCAAGGATTTCTGTAGAGGCTCTCATTTTATGATTGATTTATCTGTAATACCGAAACTATCCTCCGGGTCGAGTCTCCAACGGATGAGGGATGTACCACCCGCGTCTAATATGTGAAAACAACCGGTTTTAGAAATTCATCAACGTCCAATCCACCAAAATGCGGGTCGGGTGTCCACTCGCTAAAATTCGGTGGACCGGATGAAATTCGCGGATATGGTTGTTTTGCTCACCTCTAGTTCCATAGCAAGTCTTATGGTGGAGAATTCTATGTTCCAAGTTCCATGAAACCTCAACACTTAGAATAGATCATGGAAGCTCATGACTAATGGTGGAAGGTAAAATGGGTTCCAAAATGCCAATTTGAATTATATTCAATCTTGGATCACAAAATTGACTATTAAAAAATGACAATCATATTGAGAAACAAAATCAACCACAAGATTAAGCTCAATTCCGGATGGCGTTCGATGCAATTTGGATTGGCGTTTTAATTTGGATTCCAAGCTATCTTCCATAAAACCTTGAAAAATACCTTGGAAAAGGAATGGAGGACCCCAGCTTAGAAGCCATTAGACTTGACATTCCACACTTTTTCCAAGCTTAGAATAGCTTGGATTCCACCGTTAGAATTTTTCTTAGAGCGAGTCCTTATGGTTGAAGAATTCCATCTTCCAAGTTTTATACTTGTTCGCCACTTAGAAGCGCAAATTTAATGGTGCAGACTTCAAAAATGGACAAGAAAAACAACTCGCTCGTTAACAGAAGTAGCGCTATTCGAATTTGGTATTAACCGTCAATAAAAGTAAAGCTCCCCGTTTTGTACAATGAAAGAAACACCCATATCAATCGTTCCAAAAGTGAGATAGAAAATTACACGTTCTATGATATCAAAATTAGGATGGAAAATTACACGCCTAATAATATCAAATTTTGAATAACAAATTCAAGTTACTCTAATAAATACCGATTTATTAGCTTTAGATATGCAAATACTTTGAAAAGAGAAAAACAAATATCCTGGGCTGAATTGGATTAACGTTCAATGTTACTTCAATTAAAAATTTCTTATAAATCAAGTATCGTTTAGATTAACATTCAGCGTGAAGTGAATTTTTGCTTTCTTTTGGATTACAAGTTCTCCTTCACAAGATTTTGGAAGATGGTTGAGAAAAGTGTCAAATTCTATTTCACCTAAAATAATGAAGATCCAAACCTAAAAACACAATACATGCACTAAAAGTATGCTCATCCCTAATACTAGCTTCATCATTATTCATAGCTCTCTCTTTCTTATCTCACAATGATATATATCATTTCCTTGGTTGATTTACCCAAACGCCTTTCTTGCCAAGCTTTCCTTGACCTTATTGGTCAAAATCCTTTGACCCCTAAATGGACTTTTATTTCTTATTTTCACCCTAAGGCTAAACACTCTATTGGGTTAAGTTCCATAATGCAACTCCCTAACAAGTTACCCATGGACTCCAAGGCCCCTATTGGGTATTTTTGGGTATCAACAAAACCTTTATGTTGAAGCTATTAGACTTGACATCTTACATTTTTTCCAAACTTGGATTCTACCATAAAACTTGCACTAAGAATATCAATTTGATAAAACGATCATGTTTAGTATGTTATGGGATAGCTTGGTGGTTGAGAAAAGACTAAGTTACCCTTCAAAAACTAAAATAATAGATCTCTTCTTGCGAAAAGGCAATGTTCATTTCGGGCTTCCTCAGTTTGTCATTTCCTTTTTCCTTTTTCATCGTTAATCTGCAATTAGAAGTTCGTTAAACTTTTTCTATATCATTTACATTTGTTTTATAAGGTTCCCGTTTTAATAACGTTGGGTTTTTACGTTTAATTATACAAAAAACCATTAACAAGGTTCGTTATATTTTTTTTTTAAATCTGACCAAACCTGTGATTCATCTTCGTATAATGTAACTGTTGATGTGGTTTTGTTATTTTTTTTATATATAAATCCATGTAAGCCAAAGGTTCAAAGGGGTTAGTAAAACAATCCTACTGAACCTATCTTGTGGTGCCAAAAAAAAAAAACTAATCTACACCTAAGTTTCAGCAAGGGTTTGTTTTTAAAAAAAAAAAGAAATTTTTTTTTGTTTTAGATACGACTAGGTTCTGAAAACAAAACTCACTAAACCCGAGGTTCCTTTAGGGTTCTTAAAAAAATATCACTTTCAACCTAAGGTTTGGATGTGTTTAAAAAATACCTATATATAACAGAAGTTTTAAGAAAAACTGAACTGAATATATTTTCGGTTAGAAAAACATTATTCAACCCTAAGATTTAGATGAGTATTTAAAAAAAATCATCGAATATTAAAATAGGATGAAATTAAAAAATAATAGTCTTGAACATTTGAGAGCTTTTTTATTTTATTATATTTTTTCTTGAGGTCATGTATTTGTAAAAAATATAAAACTAAACAAACCTGATTATTTTATAATTTAGAAAACAAAAAAAAATATAAATCCTAATTTATTAATTTATCTCTATATTTGAGAAAATAAATAATATTATGGGAATATTAAATTATGGGCATATAAGGTACATCACCTTAATTTCAGCGTGACCCTCCTCAAACTAAAAGGCGATAGTCCCCAAATATAATTATGTAAGAGGCTCTTTGATCTTTAGGATCTTTATCATCTTGTCCATTGTGGTTGCAGTCCATTGTGGTTGCAGTGGGAGCTAAGGGAAAATGGATGCCGTTTTCCCTATTTTACAATTAGCTTGTAAAGGTTTCTTTACACAAAAATCCTAAATTATGCCCTTTTTTTCGCATTTTACCTCACATACCAAGAGAATCTTTCTTTTTACCCCTACTTACTATTAGTTTCAATCCTCCTAGCTCCGCCATTAGTCCAGTCGGGTTAGAATATTAATCATAAACCCATATATCAAAATATATTAAAACTATGAACGTATCTATATATGCATCAAACATACGCTGGATATTCTGGCTTGGTGTTTATGCATCCTCCACAAAATAGACGCACAATATATATATGTATCTATTAAAAAATGGATGGATGATTACTATGCATTACAATGTAAGTTCGTATTGTGTATGCTACCACTGAAATATAGGTACATGAAGTTTATGCATCCAAATCTATTGGAAAAATGGTACTTTTTGCTTATAAAAACAACTATTTTATATTCTCCTAAAAATATAATGTGTATCGTAGGTATAATGGACTAGTGATCTTATTTCCATCTAATTAACAAGTAAAATAATAGAATTTAAGTTTGTTTCTACGAAGAGCGGGGTATTTTGGTTGTTTAAAGTATCATAAGGAATTTAGTTTTAGGTTTTAAGCAAAGTAAATAAGAAAGCAATTAAAAGATTAAGTTGTAAGCAATGGAGAGAAATATAATCGAGGAATCTTTTTCATTATTAAAAAATTATTAAATAAGTATATTCATTTATACTTTATTAATCACAGATTATTACTAACTATATGATAACAGGTACGCTTAGTTATCCCCAAAATTCCTTTTATCACTGGGTAATATGTACGTTTAGTCACGATATTCTATCCGTCTGAGCCACCATGGAGTATACTTTCAAAGTGTAACTCATTCGAATGTCTTAGGGTTTGTGAATTTAGGTTTGATCCTAGTTGTTAAACACGGTACGGTCGGTTCACTTTCAAGTGTTGTTTTTACTTGCGGTTGCTCTACATAATCCCTCCACAAGTTCTCATAATTTCTACTTGTGTAGGAGTTATTCAACTATTACGGATATCCTAACTCTTTACTAGCATTAGATTAAATCAAAAAAATCAATTTAGTTGGCCACATAAACAATCTATCAATCAATCCTGAAAATTAATTATTGTGAAACCAAACGATAATCATGTGAAGTATTAAAAATAGAATGATATGCTAAATTAAATCATGTATTAGAACTTATAATTCATCCGCGATCAATAAGAATTTTAGCTACTCATGGATGTAGTAACACCCATGTTATACATATAAGAGAATAGAGAAGTAATCGCTACGATAATGCAACCACTCCAAACCCTAGCTTTTTCTCATTGTGAATGATTTTCCACCCAAGCCTACAAAATAATGTTGAAGATGTCTTCTTAATGTCGTGGGAGTATCCTTATATAGTATCCACGAAATCTATGGCTTAGAATCCTTGCGGGACAGGGTTCCCTCATTCTAGAAGTCAAAAACACGTTAAAACTTGTCTTTCACATTTGCCACAGTCGTCACACTCCTTAACTACGACCTTAACGACTTTAAACACCCAAAATGACTCAAATTCGATGTATGAAAAGTTCTAAGAGTCGTCATGACCGTTTTCTAAGAGATTGACAATTCTAGGGGACAAAATTAACTACATTCTGCCCGAAAAACCTCGAGAATCGTCACGCTTGTAATTAGGATCGTCATGCTTCTTTTTCTGTTTTTTATATCTCACCGTTTTGTTCATAACTTCTTCGTCCGAACTCGGAATGACTTCATTCTTTTTGGGTTGAATTTGTATCTTCGTTTTCTGCAGTATGTGTTCAAGAACTCATGAATTTTGAGGTTTATATTCTTTCCTTTGGGTTGTTCATGTTTTTCGACATCCTTTCCCTTTTTCGTCGTGTTTCTTCCACTTTTCCTTGCTTAAGACACTTAGATACTTGGAGTACTTCACTTCTTAGCACTTTTATATCCATTTACACTATTTTTGGGATGATTCACTGAATACAACAAATAAAATAGAAAATAAGAGTAATACAAGGTAATATGCAAGAAATCTAACTAAAACAAGTATGTGATTGACAGTAAAAACATATAAATTAAGCAATTATCAAATTCCCTCACACTTAGTTTTTGCTATTACTCGAGAAAAATACTTTCCCAACTAACTCAAATCACTTTCAGATAAATCACAGTTACACTTAGCATGTGCAACAAGCCTTTAAACCCCTAGGTGTCCCTAGTGGACGAGTTACAGTCTCGCGAGTGTTTACAAGAGGTATATCCATAAAACCTACTCCAAATTCTGCATATTTCAAAATCACAAGCATCCAAAGAGCTATGAGGACATAAAGTTTCCGCACAATAATTATTATCATGCTCAATGTAGTCCATACCGGACGGTACAGCCGAATATGGCGGTTTTACCGGTATCGGGCCTTACCCGATACGAAATATCCGATATTGCTAGAACGGTATTTGACCAAAAAGATCGGTCGATATTGACCGGTACGACTTGACCGAAATGGCCGATATGGACCGGTACGGCCGGTTTTCAATTAAAAAAGAATTCAAAAAAAAAAACAAAAAAAAAATCCTTATCATTGTTCCAGGGTTTTCAATTGTTACTCATGTTTTTTATGGTATTTTAGAAAAATGAGTACTAGTTTTGTATCTTGATAGGTCCAATATGGAAAAAACATTTGATATAATAATTATAGGTATAAAATATGTGGACCGATATTTCGCCGATATTTGAAACCGAAATTTCCCCGGTACAAAGGTGTACCAGTGTATCGCTCTCGACCGGTACGAACGAAATCTGGTATAGACTACATTGATCATGCTTAATTGTTGAGAAAGACGGTGTAATATGTTAAACCAATGCAATATGAATAATTTATCCTTGAGAGAAATCATAAGCATTTCTCCTCGATATGCCTCACCAACATGATTTTACTATATTGACACTCGTAAGACGATAGAAATGGGTCTCACATGTGTACAAGCATGAGTGAAGATAGAACACTTGCATACGTTTAATGGTGACGCTATAACTTTTAAAAAAAAAAAATTGATGATATCTAAGAAAGGAAATCAAATCGTATGCGAGGATGAGAATGCTCACTCACCTTCTCATCCAATCGGCAATCAACATCACTCTCCAGTATCCAATAGAAACAACTTCGTCTTCTGCTTTAATTGTTGATGATGAACTCTTGAAATTCGTAGAACTTTGAAAAATTGTAACTCTTCCCCCAACTTCTTTTTGCTTGAAACTTCTTTATAGATTTCTTCTACCCGCGGCCTTATTGAATGAATGCAAAAACCAATATACACTAAAAACTATCAAAACTTTTTATTTCTTTTATTTATTTATTTATTTATTTATTTTACTGAACTAAAAACATATAATGAAACTTATGTGGCTGTGGAAGAAAGTCTTTACCACATGATTCTTCACGACTTGTATTGTCTCGATATCATAAAAATTCACTTCTTTTGGATTTCTTCGCTCTTGTACTTAGTCTTCAACTTGGATATAGAATTATGCACATTATGTGTTTCTTATAAACCTTGAACGTCTTCAACTTTCTTCAAATTTTTGATGCTCTATTTGTTGATGATGATGTTTCCATGGACTTGTTGTTGTCAAGAGAGAGATGGTGCCAATTGCAAATCAAACTACAAGGTAAGGTTAGTTCGCAATTCTGATATCATCCTCATCATTGATAAAATTAGCACTCAAGAGACAACAAAGTGTTGAGGGGGTGCGAGGTTGAGTAGCTCATCATTCTACCCGGATTTTGCGCAGATGAAACACTCTAAACGGAATATATGTTGAAGGTTTAGTGCCTCACTCTTATTTTTTTACAGTTAATCTCCACTAGCTCTATAATACTGCCTTCTTTCTTCACCTAGTTTACCACCGGCATGGTTAAGTTCATCATGATATCTCTCTTAATGATCAAGTAACATGAATATCGTTCTCTAGGATTTCTAAGTTCATTTATTCTGTTATAATTATGTATGTAAACTTAGTTAAAAGTATACTACGTGACTCTAAAATCTCTACAAGTTGGAGGTTCAAGCAGAAATATATACAAAATGGAAAAAATTACATACGAAAGTGAAAACTCTAATTAAATACTAAAAACTCTATATGCTAAATACTCCTCACACCTAAACCTTACATTGTCCTCATGTAAACTGACTCTTCCAATGTGAAAAATTAAGATGGAAAATTCCTAATGTTATAAGCATATCTAATAAAAAACAAATAAAAAGATAAAGATAAAAATATAAAACCAATGGGTTTCCCATGTAGCGCTTGGTGTAAAGTCGTCAGCCAGACTCTCTACTCGCCCGTATTACTTTTCCAGAGGGAGCAAATCTTCAAGTCTAACCACGTCTACATTCTTTGTAGGGATGTTTTCATAATTAGGCTTCAATCTATGCTCGTTGACTTTGGAAATTATCCTGGTTTTCATACTAGTAATCTCAACTGCACCATGAGAAAAAAAGTAGCAACAAATGGTCCAACCTATCTGGACCTTAACTTACCAGGAAATAAATGAAGACAAATATTAAATATAAGAAGTTTTTGTTCCATAACAAAACTTTTTCAAGAAATCATCTTTTCGTGGAAGAGCTAAGTCTTCTTTTTGTATATACGAGAACTCTCATAAGCATCGTTACGTATCTCCTCTAGATCATTAATTTGTAATTGTCTTTGTTTTCCCACTTTAGCATACTCTATGTTGCACATATTTACCGCCTATAAAGCCTTATGTTCAAGTTCAACCGGGAGATCATAAACCAACCGATATGGAGACATGCCAATCGGTGTATTGTATACCGTTCTATACGACCATAATGCATCGTTGATCCTTAATCTCCAATCTTTCCTATTAGTATTGATGGTTTTCTCAAGAATGGACTTAATTTATAGATTAGAAATTTCACCTTGTCCACTAATTTGTGGATGATAAGGCGTATCAATATTTTATATGATGTTGTACTTCTTGAGAAGAGCATAGAAGGATTTTTTGAAGTGCGAGCCTGTATCACTGATAACCACTCATGGTGTACCATGTCTAGAGAAAATATTTTCCTTCACAAACTCACAAACAACTTGAGAATCATTAGTTTGGGTAGCTTTAGCTTCCACCCATTTCGACACATAATCCACAACAAGAAGTATATAAAATTTACCAAATGAATTGACAACGAAAATTCCCCACACAACGAAAATTTCTAGATCAAGAATCAGTGTGAGTGGTATTTGATTTTGAGCACCTAGATTGCTTGTTCGTTGACACTTGTCACAAGGTTTGCAAAGAGCACACACATCCTCAAATAAGGTGGGCCAATAAAAGCCACTTTGAAGAACTTTAAGAGTTGTACGTTTAGAACCAAAGTGGCCACCACAAGCATAAGAATGACAGAAATTAGGAATGGATTGAAATTCAGAACCAAGTACGCAGCTGCGGATAATCTGATTAGAACAATATTTTCACAATTAGGGATCATACCACTGATGATGGTGAGTTTTTGACAAGGGAGAAAAATTGTATATTGCTTTTCGCCTATCCGCGGAAGCATGAAATAAATATGTATAAAATTCCTGACTCGGCATCAGAATTGTAAATACATATTGCTACCTTATATTCCGCAAGAGGATTGAGAATGTATACTCAGCTCCTGGCTAAATTATCCCTATAGCTATTTTGCACATATATGCGCCATAAAAATTTCAGAGCGTTACTCAACTAAATCCTCATTATTTCATGTGCATCCATGCAAACTATTTGTATAAAACAGAATTTACTGATTATACAAAATTGCGAACATTCAAAATAGAGGCTATGCCATATCTGAATAAAAGCGCTAATTAGATGCATTGCAGAGTTGCATCAAGAATTGTCTCAAGTTGCAAACTTCCACAGCTGAATCTCTTGAAAATGTTCTTTATGCACTGCATAGAAGTTACGCATAAATGCTAACATTAAATCTCATACGATCGAGAAACTCTAAATAGGCCATAGTTATGGCCACTACATTAATAAATGCTAAAGCTAGTGGTGCATAAGAAATAACCATGGCACTAGTAAGTGACAGCCTTAGCGAACCCTAACCACATTTCTAACACTAATGAGTAGCACGCACATGTGCCAAAAGGCTAATAAAAACCAAGAAGACAACACAGCCAACAAAGCATGCGCAAAACAGGCCCCAGCAGTGCTAGCACTAGAACCAGTAACATTAGAGTCAAACCTTGACGCTTACCACGGCGCTAGCACCAGCAACATTAGCGTCAAGCCTTGACGCTTACCACGGTGCTAGCACCAACATAACTAGCGTCAATCCTTGAAGCTTACCACGGGGCTAGCACCAACATCACTAGCGTCAAGCCTTGACGCTTACCACGGCGCTAGCACCAACATCATTAGCGTAAAGCCTTGATGCTTACCACAGCGCTAGCACCAACAGCATTAGCGTCAAGCCTTGACACTTACCACGTCACTAGCAACAACAACATTAGCGTCAATCTTTGACGCTTACCATGGTGCTAGCACCAACAATATTAACGTCAAGCCTTGATGCTTACCACGGCGCTAGCAAGCTAGCACTAGCGTCAGTCTTGACGCATATCCATTGTGTTATCCTTTACCCCTTTCATCACTCATGTCAGTCTTACCCCCTACTATTAGCACCAATACTAGGCCATTAGCGTATTGTGTTGACATAAACTCATCAATAGCATTATCTTACAACAAACTCACTTGTTTTGGTTCCATGACTCCACTAACTCTACGAGTTATCAAAACAATTATATGGGGGTATTAAACATGGGGTTTTAGTATGGTGTTTACATCAATATGGGCATGGTAATACCCCATGATAAGGAAGTTATAAAGTAGTGGTAAGGCTGAAGCAGTTAATGGAGTATTAGAGCAATGGTTTCCCGAAGATTCCAAGGCGGTTATACCATTATCCCCACGACTTCAACTTCTCTATCTCTTCACTACCTCCATTACTTTACAAGGAAACGTGTATATTCTCAACTATTATAAATAGGCTACTTATCCCTTTTCAGTAACACAACAACTATCACTCTCCCAAGTTTTGTTATTTTCTCAATACTTCATCCTCTCTACACAAAATTCAACAAACAAATTCCTTCAAATTTCTTTGCCTCCCTCCCCTAAGATCAACTTATTTTCATTGTGACCGAAGCAGGGAGGAACGGCTACTATCGTGGTTTAGGCTTGCCCTGCACGATTTTGATTTCCGAATAAAGTGCTTCTACAGTATATTATTTTTCCTAGAATCAATTTTTAGGCATTAACAATTGGAGACCACAGTGGGAGTCAATCTCCCGGTCACGAATCCAATATTTCAAGTATTTGGAATTCAATTCTTCAATCTTCTGAAAATGGTGGATCTTAGGTCAGGTTGAGCAACCAATCCCAATTTAGGTTGCACACTTACTCCTAGCCCCAACAACATCAGTGGTGGAACTCCAGAAATTATTCCTCAAAATACCACTTCTAAAAATGACAAGACTCCCTTTTATACTACTGAAGGTGTCAGAAACGAAGAGCAGGCATCACCAACCAGAGCTGATCTGATGAAGCTCCAAGAAACCTTGGCCGAAACTCAAGGAGCCATGGCTACTATCAAGAAAGAATTTCTCACTTTTCTCAAGACTTTAACGGAGCAGTTGTTACCAGAGCAGCGTCATCTTCGAATGGAGAAAGCCAAGAACACAACTGTCGGCGGCGCCAGCACATCAAAATCTAATGCTCGAGATGACAATGAAGTGCATGTTATCACCGACCGTGTACTAAAAAAGAATTAGCCACAATGAAACTTTGTCACTCGTGAAGATTTGGAAAGGCTCCTGCGAAACCATGGAAAGGAAGATTCATCTGCATTTTATCAACACCAACCCCTTTACCCAATAAAAATTCAAAGGATCTCACTTTCGAATGGATATTCGTCTCCTCTACTCTCATTGTACGAGGGCACCGGGAACGCTCGAAAAAATATTTATCGATTCTTGGAATCGTTAGGAATGTATGAATATAACCAAGTGTTGGGGTTCAAAGAATTCTCAAAATCTCTTACGAGGAGAGCTTATACTTGGTACAACAACCTCGCCCCCAACAACATCTCTAGTTGGTCTCAGAATGGTCAATGTTTTTTATAAAAAGTATTTTTTTTGTCTCTAAGGAAATCACTTTCTTGGACCAGGGAAGAATGTTCCAGAGAAATAACAAACATCCGAACGAATACGTGAAGAGTTTCAGAACACAAGCTCTCGAATGCCATGATCAGAACGTAACTAAACAACAATTGGTGGAGCTTTGCATCAATGATATGATTCCAATTTATCGTGTTTTATTAGAAATTTTATGATTTCAAACTTTCTCTAAGCTACATGAGGCCGCCAAGAGATTAGCAACAACTGCTCCAGCCTTGCTAGAAAGAACAAGACCCGCCAGAGAAGAAATCCATGAAGACACCCATGGAAGCAGACGTCTGGTGAAAAACCACATTCTACCCAACACTCCATAGGTGTTGTCACTGAAGAAGGGGGCAAGAGAAAAACATCACCTCAATCAGCATCACAGGCTAAGTGTACTGCATCAGCCTCGACAAAAGCACCAACACCAGTTCAAGGACCAGGCTCAATCAAGACTCCGCGTCAGACACAACAAACAAAGAAACATACAACAATCCCAGACTTCTCCTTCCCCATGGAGGAGGTCCTCTCGCTATTGGAATTATGGGTACAAAATAGAGTTATCAAGTTACGTCTTGTGCGACACCCACCAACTGAAAAAGACATGTCAAATCCAAAATACTATCACTTCCACAGGTTTGTCAACCATCCCACCAGTGAATTCAACGGATTAAGGAATATCTTCAGGGAAAAGATAGACTCATGGGAGCTATGCTTGGGGACTGAAGGTGTCCACAAAGATCCCCTTCCTTTCAGGAGCTTTACTCTTTATGGCAATTCCGTTAACAGAAATATCAAATCCATGATGGAACACATGTGTAAACTTCTTTACCTATCGAAGGTGCAACACAAAGATATTTTTACTGCTATCAATCGTGTTATGTCGGGTAAGCGTCTACTCTTTGCCGAAAAATCTATTGTGTATCCCTATCCCATCTCAGAATACATAATCATCCAGCACAATGAGAAGCCTAGCTGGGGACTTCTCACCACTGTTTTCCTCAAGGACACCGAGTTCGAGCAAGCACTAATTGATGTGGGCACCGACGTTAATATCATCACTATCAAGACTCTGAGAGATGCAGGAATTTCCAGGAACGAGGCCAAAAACTCGCCAAGTGTAATCAAGAATTCCGAAGGAAAGTCCTAAAGCGCATACGGCTACATTACTTTTTAAGTAAAAATGGGTGACACCCGAACACATATCAAGTTTCATATTATCAAAGAAGATCCAAATTACGACATGATTCTTGGGCGCCCATGGGTCCGTAGCAACAATATATGATCAAATGCGTCTCATTTTCCAGCGCCAAGGCCTCCAAAACTCTCGAACAAACCATCAAATCCAAAAGATTGCCAATCAGACGAGTTTTTCCGCAAAATGAATCTGGATGTGAAGCAGCTGCTAGGAGAGGACACTGCATCATACGTATGAAGGTTTCGTACATAAATAAGTCGCATCCAACCAACTCCTTTGCAACCAGCGATCCCACATCCCATCAAAGCTTGGGGACTTGACCCGGATATCAACCCTACTCAGACTCGGCGATGTGAATGGGAAGGTGATCCTTTTTAAAAATTCATTAAATGGGTATAGATTGTCTCTACTAGAGATGAGGAAATTAATAACCCGGTTATTCAGAAGATATGTCATAAAAATAAGGGGCTTGAACCAACTCCTTCCATGTCGGAGATACGGTGGGGGAAATTATAGCCTCTCCCGAAGAAGAGCCGTATCTTGTCACTGAAGCCTTGATCGGCGGTTAATACAAGCTTGTCAATACTGAAAAGCCAGAAGGAATGGCCATACATGTCAAGTGACTTAAATCTCACAACGCTTAAAGAAGTCTACTACCACCCTACAACATTTCCCTATTTTATGCAATATTTGTAATCCTCCAAAATGTTTACAATATCTTGCATTTATACTTAGGATTTCAATTTATTAATCAAGCAAATTATTTTTTATTTTCAAAAAATATATCTTTGCAATTCATTCAAAAAATCCCTACCTACTCAAAATCCCAAAATAAAACCACAAAAAACCATATGTATCAGAAACCTATAAAACTCAGAAAGTCTAGAAAAACTCCTTGAAAACTGGTTCAGCACCTTCAACATATGCCTTCTCCATTTGATAAAGATCCTCGGTCGCAAGCTTCAACTCCCTAGAAAGCCTATCAACATCACATTTAGCCTTGGAAACTGTCTCCAAGTTATAAGATATGCCTTTCTCCTGCAAATGCTTTTCAATAGCTTTTAAATAACGACGAAGCCATGAAACATTAAGCTTAGCTCTTTCAGCCTCATTCAAGGAATCCTTCCAGTCTTGAAGCACCACCTCAGAAATTTCTATACGGGGAAGAGAAAACATCTCATGCACAGTTAGCAGTAGCACAGATACATTCTTCTCCAGAGTACGGTAGTTTTCAGGGTTACCTATGAAGAAATGACTAAATTTCTTCCATACTTTGGTATAAATCTTAGCATAGGCGGAAGAAACAGTAAAGCCTCCGAAAAACTCATGTCCATGACGAATTCTATCAAACTTGAAGTCAAAATTAACTTCAGCATTCGAGTACTCAACTGGAACAATCTCCATCATATCAGCATTCTATACGATAATGCCACTCGGAGTGCTTTCTTCGACAATCATGTGAGATGGAAAAGACACATCGTAATCTCCAATCCTTCACCTACAAGTTCATCTCTCTATTTTGATTCATTCCCCCCCAAAGAAATGGAGACATTGTAGAGATAATAAGCTAAGATAGTTTAAACACAAGGAATTGAAGCATAAATCATAAAGTTCATAAAATATGTCCATTAGAAACCTTAAAATTCATTAAAAGGTGTTTGGTTCATGGCATATGGTTTAGAAAATACATGAGTTGTTTCGCAAAAATGTCGTCATAAACGTTTTTGCATAACCATCCGAAAGAACTGAAGATAGCACTAATTAGTAAGGAATTTGGGATTATTTATATACCAAATGATTCGTATGGATGTATACTACAACATGCTAAAAGGGCGCGCCAATTGGACGAAAAAGATAATAAAGGAAGACAAAATGATTGACTATACGATGGCTGAAAACCTACAAAATTTTGCCTGGAAAAGTTCTGGACGCTCAGTGTCAGGTCTTTTTCACCCAGAAAACAGACTACAAATTCAGAGATTATTTTTATAGAAGTTATATTTACATCTTAGATAGAGAATGAGAGGTCAACCACCTCATTCCGACTTCGGACGAAGATTCTATGGCCGTTATGGTAAGAAGACCTCAATCTGAATTTTCTGATAGCGAAAATTGTTAAAGTCTTTCATGAATTCATGTATGATTCTACATATTTGGTGGTTTAAGAGTTATAATCATGATATTATGATTCTAAAACAATAGAGTAAACTTACTTGTAGTTGTGACAAGCCATCGGACGCAGAAAGCACCTCATAATACGAATCACCACCAAGTTCTTCGTTTTCAGCTCTGGATTCTTCAATTACTTCAGTATGGGACGATATTTCAGGTCCGTTGTCATCTTGGTCTTTTTCCTCCCTACTTCCAACCGTAGCAGTGTTTTCTCATACTAGAGTACTCGTATTTCTAGTTATCTAAGAATTATAATTATCCATAAGAATCAAAATTCATTAAGTTCAGCAAGACGAAAATTTCTACAACTCAAGAATTTTCAAAAGAAATTCCACTTACAGCATAAGGTGATGAGGATCCAATAACAGATGGATGCCAAACTTGAAAGGTTGAGTACTGAAGTTACCTTGACGAATTACCCCCCAAACTATGTAGAAAGTGCTCGTCATGAGGAGATATAAATTTATTTCATACCAAAAGAAAGAGGAAGAGAAAACACAAGATGCTTACCTTCTTCAAAGGACGATCTCCACTTCCAGGCACAATTACCCGTGGTATCTTCTCTCCAGACCGAGGAACGATGTTCTCTGCAATATCAGGTGCAAATTGTTCTGGGAACCATGACTGCAAGAAATAAATTAAATACTTAATTACTGAGTAAATAATGGTAATTAAACGAAGAATGATTTGAGATACCTGTGTTAAGTTGAAGATCATATCATGCCTCTCTCCAGAATTAATTATCAAGTTCAATCGATCTACTAACTCCTTCTCAGAAGGCAACGCATACATCAGAAGGCTCACTAGACCTGAAGTTCTCAAGGAGAGTAAGCTGTGCATTCCATAAACTGGCATATTCATCAGTGACACGTCATTTCCTATCATCCTGGAGGAAAGGAATGCTTTGATCAGGAATGGTGTGAGCACCCTCAGATTGCTGAAACACGTCTATATGAGGCACCTTAGTTGCGGTAATAAGGAATAAACTGATGAAAACCCATTTACTGAGCTGCCCTATCGATGTTATAGCTCTGCATGACATAGCCACGGTTGCAAAAAACAAGAATGTACCTTGGGGTATAACTATTCATAAAAGTCGCATCATCAAGCGTAAAAGTAGTAACCTCACCACTTGGGCCAGAGCGTAGGACAATGTCAGAACTCTCAGCAAAGGTCTTCGCCGGAATCACACGTGGAAACTTTAAACCCCAATGTCTGGAATCCACCTTCTTTATATTGTCCATTAAGATAAGAAGACTAGCAGAAGAAGGTTTCTTCTTACTCCAACGGAGTACTCAACGTACTCCATCTTAGCACTTGGGTAAGAAGGCTTGGCCTTTGGCGCATATTCAGGAAAATGTTTCCATAGCCAAGCTTGCATAAACATAACTGGGATGAAAGATTCTACCTTGGCATGACCGTTGGAATCCTCATGTCACGAATGAAAAAATCAAATGAGAGTATAAAGAGCCAAGAAACAAATTACCAAACAGAAAAGTCTTTCCACCAGCAAGAGAAATAGCAACCGAAACAAGTGAAGGATTCAATTGGCCTCCAAGAGAATATTCGAACACATCTATGGTAAGCCAAAGTACAAGGAATGCAGCAATGCACAAAGGATCGTCAACAACAAGGCCGTAAACACTTGAACTTCTGTTCCACCAGTGGTTAATCCAAGCCAAGTAATTTTTGTTATCCCAACGACCGGACTTCTGCAACTCTTTTATTTTCTGAATAAGGATGGTGTTATGTTTCATCTCTTGCTCCGACCATTCAACTGGAATGCTACCAACAATGGGCATTCACAGCAAAACTGCCACGTCCTCCAAAGTAATTGTTAATTAACCCCAAGCGCATGCTGCTGAATGGGTTGGACCGCGCCAACGAGAAGCAAATATAAGCAAACTCTTCATGTCTTTAATAATTCCCAGAGTCTCAGACACTTGCACAGCATGGAATATCCTATCATTTTCCAAAACCATCTTCACTTGAGGATTCTTCAATATAACTTTAGCCCTTCCAGTCCATTCAGGTAGAGGAACTTGGAACGTCTTAAAATCAACAAATGAAGGCATGTATTCTCTTCTCTGCAAACAGCACCTGACAAGGGCCAGTGGATAAATACCTTGAGGATAAGGAGTCTTATTGATGCTTGGAATAAAATTGCCAACATAACCAGGGTCAGCATCCTCTTCAACAACACCATCAAAAAATTTATCATAAATGTTGGGCACGTCATCTAGAGAAATAATATCATAGTTTTTGCTTCTACCACGATTAGAAGCAGTGGTAGCATTATATTCCTGATTGATAGAAATCTACAATTGGTTCGAATAATATTCGCGTCAACAACTGGGCAATCATGTGCAAGGTTTGGTTCTATGTTATGTATATATAGTATTTGTATGCAAATACATGCTTATATATATATAAATTAAAACCATCATCCAGAAAAATTATTACAAACTCTAGCATACCTGGTTAAAGATAACAACGCTACAGTGAATCCAATGAAGAATTATCACAATTAGAGACAACAATTATGGAATTGAAGTTCACCTGCAAGATGCTGTCAAGAGAAGATCAGTACCAAGTAAATAGCATGCTTATGCAATTGAGCAAGCAAATGTAACTGAGCTAGTGAGTTAGTGCTCACATAGAAAACAAAGGCAAAAAAGTTTAACGTGAATTATTCACGTAAAGTAAAAAAAAAAAAA
>JAJJMC010033946.1:0-13965 GCA_023531435.1 Papaver californicum | reverse complement strand
TATCTCTTGATTTTCTCATTCGAAATTATTTGTCTGTTTTTTCTTTATAGCTGTTGTTTATGTATGCTTTAATTTGACCCTTAGCTCTGCGTTGTATTGTCTAATCAGCTGAAACTTCTTATCTCTTGATTTTCTCATTCGAAATTATTTGGCAGTTTCTTCTTTATAGCTCTTGTCTAAGTTTGTAGGGCTTCTATTTGCTTTATTTTTTCGTTGTTATCTTAAACATAACTATAAAAAGAACACATCATTCTCCATTGAAACCACATCAACAACTACAAACCAACCCAGAACATCTAAACACCACAAAACTAGCAACCTCCCAAAAACATACTTCCTTCCCCTTTCAATGGCAGGTTATCAAAACTGCAACATGTTTTATGCTGCTTCTAATTCCTCTTCTTATATTCCTCCTAATCAGTTAACCCTATCTTCGACATCTAATGATGATAGTAATAACACCACTTCCTCATCAGAGGAAGAAGCCCTTCCGATTAACCAAAATAACGCAATACTAAATTTAGGCTTGGTCGCTTCATACATTGACTGGCCACGTACTCGGATTGAAATACAAAGAAATCGTGAGGATGGAGCTAAACAACTATGGACAGATTACTTTTCAAGAAACCCGACTTTTCCTCCCAATATTTTTCGTAGAAGATTTCGTATGAGAAGACAATTGTTCAACCGTATCTTGCGGGATATAGTAGCAGTTAATCCTTGTTTCGTTCAAAAACGGGATGCGCCCGGGCGCCTAGGATTAACCCCACACGTGAAAATTACGACTGCAATTCGAATGCTGGCTTATGGATCTGCGGCGGATGCAATAGATGAGTACTTACGCATCGAAGAAACCACGGTTCTTGAGGCAACACGACGATTTTGTTTGACGATACTGCATTTATATGAGGAACGGTATTTTCCCAACCCAACTACTGCGGATGTAGAACTGTTGCTTAACCAGAACAAAGCGAGGGGATTTCCTGGGATGCTAGGTAGTGTGGATTGTATGCATTGGAAATGGGATAGATTTCCATCAGCCGAATCTGGTACCTATACTGCCTACAAAGGCGATGAAAGTATTGTATTAGAGGCAGTGGTTTCACAAGATCTTTGGTTTTGGCATGCTTTTTTTGGTATGCCTGGTTCCAACAACGATATAAATGTAATGAACCGTTCTTATATTTTTAAGAACCTAATCAGAGGTAAAACACCACCTGTGAACTTCGAGGTTAATGGGAACCAATATGATATGGGGTACTATCTCGGTGATGGGATATACCCAGAGATAGCAACCATTATTATGTCGATCAAGCATCCAGATTCGGCAAAGAAACACAAATTCTCAACTATGCAAGAGGGCTGCCGAAAAGATGTTGAGCGAGGATTTGGGGTACTGCAAAACCAATTTGCAATCGTTAAACAACCAACTAGAGTGGAATATGGACGCACTAGCATATATAATGAAAACAATTATTATTCTCCATAATATGATTGTGGAGGATGAACGTCAACCCGGTGATTGGCCACATGAATATGATCAAGGGCGCTACCACTCACCCGTTAATATATCCCGTCAACAAACTGCAGAACTGTCGAGGATGTCAACTCACCAACGCCGAGTTGCAGTACATAGCAAAGAAACGCATATTCAATTACGAAATGACTTGATTGAACATTTATGGTCGTATTTCGGTGAAGTATGAAAAATTAGTAAACCATGCGGCTAGGTTTTGTGGGTATATCTCTTGTAAACCCTCCCGAGACACCACTCGTCCACTAGGGGCACTTAGTGGTTTAAAGGCATGTTGCACGTCCTAAAATGTTGAACCTTTGTATTACTTTTAATCTTAATATGAATGTTTAGTTTAATTCTTGTCATTGCCTTGTCAACTTACTTTTTATAATATCTCTGACAATGTTGAAAACTGATTTTTACATTGAAATGTGGTCTGGGTATTGTCAATTCCTTGCATTGACTTGTCAACTTGCAACAACCATCTTGCACGTGCTAATTGCAACCGCTACTCATGTGAAAATGAGATATGTTAATGTAAAGTTGTGTTCTGTTCTAGTTGATCTAAGTGACAATCAATTTAAGGACTCAAAAGTTAGAATTTTCATTAATAGTCGGAAAAATTACACTTGAAGTTTTATATGGTTTAACCAAGACGAGATTCTCTTCTTTTCTGTAAAATTTCTTGCTTCCTAACTTCAATCCACTCTTTGGTTGCAGCATCCAAATGGGAGACGTCCGTTATCATAATACGATACTCCTCTTTTGCTGCAAATTCGGTTTCTCTCTGATCATTCTTCCTTTTAGCATTTTCCATATAACTGTTGTTGAAGTTTTTTTGGTTGTTAATAATTGTGTCCAAGGCATCGGCTTGGGCACTGGATTTTGCTTTCCATGTTAGCTTCAAACTTTTAGCCTCTTTTTTCCCCATTGGACGGGGATACGTGTTAGGTATATCTCCTATTTCTTCGTATCCACTGCAGTGGCCTTGGCTTGGCGAAGGTCTATTTCGAGTATCGTCATCGGTATCTGAATCTTCTTCGGCTTGTGATGAATCGAAAACTTGTGTTGATCGTCTTGAATATTTGATGTTTTCTAACATAATTACGTAGCACTCTTCGTACTTAAATGGTTTCCCACCATTAGCTTCCTTGAACAGCCTCCTTACTTCTACACTCTGTTTATTGTTGTTCAGAAAAATAGTTAGTGCATCATATACAATTCAAAACTTTAAAAAGGCAGTGCATAAAATTTAAGTCTTCACAGACCTTTGTTTCTGGACCCCATCCAGTATGGTGTTTACGTTCCACTTCTGCCTCCTTTGCAGAGTACATAGAAACCTCTTTACTTATTCCCTGAAAGCGTTTCTGAATAGAGGTCCAACTCCGATCAGCCATTGAAGGTATAGCTTCTTTCATTCCAGCTTTGATGCGAGACCATAATTTGCCTTCTGATTGATCGGTACCAACACTACAATCTTGAGATATTGATAAATGAATCTTACACATGGTTATATCTTCATTAACAGTAAAATTTGGACCTCTTGGTTTTGGAACCATTAATGAAAGTGATTACAAACAAATTGGAATGAACAAAAATTTGAAAACCTTAAAAAAAATTTTATTTGTTGTAACTGAATTATGAAATATTGTTGTGGACATGAAACATACTACGGCAACTCGTTTATATACATTAAGGATTTAATAGCCGTTTAACGGTAACATTTTACAACGTATACATTACAACGGTAACATTTTACAACGTATACATTACAACGGTAACAAAAGCGCTCGTGTAGGGGGACGTTTTGTTGCAACGCCTAACTGGAGGAGCGTCCAATTGGGACGTCTACCTGGAGAACCGTTTGGAAACTGGACGTTTTCCTGGAGAAACACTTCCTGACTAGGCGTCGTCTTGAGCGAGCGCCTGGACTAGGCGTCTCCCTAGGTGAACGTTGGTTTTGAAACGTCTCTCTAGTTGGACGTTTGGTGAGACGCTCCCTTTGCTTGCGTTTCTGCTAGCTTGCGTTCTCTTAAGTAAGCGTTAAATCATACGCTTCTCTTCCCAAGCGTCTCGTCATACGCTTCTCTAACCAAACGTCCATGTTTTGAAACGCTTTCTTAACGAAGCGTTTTTTGTTAACGCATATTTACAAGAGCGTGCGATTATATATATGTTTGAGAGTAGAACTGCTCTGGTACTGTACAAATAGTCGCCCAAAACCCAAATTTAATCACCTGTTGCGCTTGAATTTAGGCGACCAAAGAGTAAATATAATCTTTACTCTTTGGTCCCCTCGTCCGTTGGAGATGCCCTAAGGACTAAGGAAAATTTTAGTGCCACATTTTCTCGGAGAGAACCAAAAACATAATGTGTGTACCCTAATATTCTGGTACTAAATACATGAGTGTATCATTATAATATGCCATGTCAGTATTTCTTCCCATCAGCTGGTGTACCACTAAATAACCGCAGCAAGACAGAGAAGTCGTCCAGCTGCAGCCGGATCGATGACCGGTGCCAGAAGATATCGCCGGTAGCCACGATCGGCCGGCAAGTCAAGCCGAACCGACAGCTAAGCCGCAACCCAAACTTAATTGAGGCTGGATTTTTTGCATAACTTGTATATATATTCTTTTGGATATCTACACCCCTGGATAATTATGTCCTGGCTGTTTTATGCTTTGGGATCTTTCCACCTACTATTTGGGCTTGGCCATTTACACTCTTTTTCTAGTCAATACCCACAACCCTAGAAGAAAATGCTGGAAGTTTCTAGAATACTTGTTGGCCAAGGCATATAGAGGAAATTTCTAGAACATTCCAGATAACTTGCAGGAAATGTCATCGTAAGTCATGACTTATCTCGGAATTAGGTTTGATCCCCAGGACAGAATCATATAAATACAGGGAACCTAAACTTTAGAAGGTACTCAATCTTATTTACACACTCTCCTATGAAAACCTCTAACTTAGGCATCTGCGGTTTTTTTTATAAGTACCTACCTATTTTGTTTTTGTGGAGAAAAAGATTATAAAAATCACCGACATCAACACAATCAACATCTAGGTAAATGTTAGGGTAAGATATATTCCTGCACAAACACATATATTGAGGGTTAAACCCGATTTCTCGTAGACCGCAACCACTGATGAAATCTCTTTTATCCAACTCCCTGTTGTCTTCCAAAAGACTAAGCTTAGTTATGCGTACACATACAAAGTTGTTTTCATTTTTTTTTTCTTGCTTGAACCAACTGACAACATATAGATAAGTCTTTCATATTTTCATGTCCATCACAAATCTCAAATCTCAAATCAATAGATGCAATTCCAAATGGACTTTATTGTTACGTACGTAACATCACTAAGCTGGGAAATGCATAAAGAACGATGAAACCAGTTTTAACCTGTCTATTTTTCTGAACTACTTTTCATAATAGTTTAAATCATGATTCATCCAGTTTCATCCTAATTATTTTTTGGATAATTTTTTTTTATCTTTGTATAAATTGAGATACAATCAGTTTCATCTAACTTTTTCTTTTTATTATTTCCTTTTTCTTTTTAAAAAGATAATTTTCAAATTTACTATCAGAAATAGATTTTGTTTTATAGATCATCTAAAACCTTTTCAAAAATATAGTTCATCGTTAAAGAGAAAGCTAAGTAATCCATAGGGAAAGCTGACTTTTGGTCATCAACACAATTAACCCTAAGGCAATTGGGGTGGAAACAAATATAAACATAATTATATCTTCACTTTTTTGTGCAAAAATCTACTGCTGATTAAATTCTCCTTATTTTAATCAAGTGATTAAGATTTTCTTAAATCTTTTTACATATAATTAATTAATAAGAAAAATTTGTTTGTATTGAATTTAAAACATTTTTGTTGTATAATCATGTCAAAGTTCTTAATTTCTAAGTGCAAATGGGTTAACATGATCTAAAAGGATCACATCGCTACCCATTATAATCATATAAATTATAGTGTGTAGATTGTATTTTGATGTCTTAAAGATCATGGTTCATGGGAATAAAACTTTAAGAGCCAAATTTATTCAACTGGGTTATCATCTTAATGGGAAGTTTGTTTCAAAAGGGGATGGAGGAGAATCAAATTAACGATTAATTTAGTTTCAAATGTTTTATTTTTCTCTTTTTTCGAGAGATGACGAGATTGATCTATTCATGGTGATTAGGTTTTAGTACGAGATAGGTAGAAAAATAAGAGAAAAATAGGTTTTAGAAAAATTATCTTCAAAGTCAACTTTTATGGAAGTTAGCTTTCCCTAAGCCGATTTAGCTTTCCTAATAACAGTGATTAAAATATAATTAAAATTAAATATATTCTGAAATTATGCTTTTAATTTTGTGATTTTTTAAAATGAGAGAGAAAAGGATATAAAAAAGAAAAAATATAAAAACAAACGACATAAATAGCATAGGGTTTATAGTGTCTAGAACCGTAACTAAAGGATTTTTACACAATAAACCTTTTTTTTCAAAAACATCATTATAACTCACAATACACAAAGAAAGATTTTCCAACCCTTCGATCCAAAGAGCTAAATAGTAATTAATGAAGGATAAGTAAATCATAAAGTGGGATAACTTATTTTCGGTCACCGCCATATTTAGTGGAGAGATTCAACCATCACTTCAACTAGGATTCGACAACTTACAAGACAAAAATAATATCAAAGGTAAGTTGAGAGATTTTGTTTTCCTTTTTTTGAAAAAAAAAATAGCGGTGAAAAATGTTTAAAAAAAAGATTGGAAAATTAAATAAAAACTATAGAGGGTGTTTGAATATTAGTAACATAAGTCAATCCTAGGAGAAGAAGCAAAAAGATTTTGCTTCTCAAAAAGTAAACCTTTTTATTTTTGGAAGTCATTCTGAAACTTGATTCCCGATATAACTTTTAACATTTTTATTTCTAGATGTCAGAAAACATTTACATACATCTAAACACCCTTTGGAATAAAAAAAGGTCAAAATATACAATTTTAATATAATTTCTGAAAACGAAAAAATTAATTTTTTTCTAATGTAATATGTTTTTTCTTTTTAATTTATGGAATTGATTTATGTCTGCATAAAAACACAAATACTTCTGCTTATGGTATCCGAACAATCTCTTAACAAAAAGTTTAGAAACTCATCCCCAAAAGTTAAATCATGAAAACAGTGTTCTGAAGTGCCAGTTTGGGCAAGGCTAGTACTTTCCGAAGTGATATTTGCCCTTTGTATGCTTTAATTGACCTAATCCAAGTAAGCCAAGTTTGACATGATCAAATTATGCCCCTACAGCGACAATTTAAGCCACCAACAAAAATTCAACACTATGGTGTTATTACTAGTTTTAGTAATGTTTCATAATCCTAGAACAAAAAATCCCCCTAATTTACAAGTTTTCTTTTTAGATTTTGATTTCGTTAAAATACGGATTGAATATTAAACAAAATATAAACTTAGTCCGTCACCCGTTATATGTCTATTAGATAGCCATAAAATAAGTTATCTTTAATATTAATAAAAAATAACAACCAAACCAGAGTGTATAATGTGCTCAAAACCGTCTAGATACGTTATACCTGAAAGTAAAACAACTGACTATTTCCTTCTAATATGTTCAATTTGAATTTATTTGCATTCATAAATACTAGAACATTTTTCTTTTCTTTTTGAAGCATATTAATACATATTTTTCGGGAAATAATCTGGTTAATGAATTATGGGGAACTTAAGAATTATAGAAAATGCATCCAGACTTGAAATGCTTCCAAATTCGCCTGACTTGAAATGTATCTGTTCTAGTTACACATACCCATGATCTCAGTGCAAGTCACGCTTCCAAAGTCATCCAATTAGATTTCGTCTTGTTTTCTTTGATCAGTATACATGTCGTTATGGTGTACACATACTTCTTTGATCTTAATTTTTAAAAAATAAATGCAAATTTTTCGTTTTGCACACCAACAAAGAGAAAAAAAAAGTTAATGATATGCTATTTAACTGCTAGCAGTGGCGAAGACAAATATAAGTAAAGGTAATTATAATATTTTTTGATACGAAAAAATAATTTATTAGAAGTTGGTAGCTCTTAGGGCGTCTACAGCCATAAGACCAAACTCAAAGATCAAAGAATAAAAATTTTACTCTTTGATCCGGGTTCACGATTAAAAATTATCAGGGGTTATCTAGTATAACATTTGTAGTTGGACGGACGTCCGGGTATACATTTGTTGAGACGGGCGTACGTCTAAGAAAACACTTGCGTGGGGCGGACATTTGGTTGAACGTTTGATGGGAGGCGGTAACGAAAATTATGCCTTATGATAGACGGACTACTACGCGCACGCTCCAGAGACGAGCGCTTTACTAGAAGAACGCCTGATGTGGCGGTTTAATGGGCATACGCCCGCAATTGTCTACACGTGCAAATGCATCGTGTGCGCAAAAATACGGGCGTGCAGCTAGCCAACCGCTTGAAGAACCGGGCGGATCTGTAGATGAACGCCTACAAAACCAAGCGGACGCTTGCATCAACGCCCCATCAGGTGGACTTCTTCTTCTCCTCTTCGGTTCATTTTCTCTTGAACCCTCTTGAACCGTCTTCACAAACGAACACCCATTCCACCGCCTACGTTTGAAATTTTGATAAACCCATTTCTCCCTCCAAATCAAGCTCCAATTCAAACTCAACCTTTTTTCAAACACCTAAAAACTAGCCAGATTTAATACTAGTGGTATTATTTCAAAGCAATCAAGGTAATAAAATTAAACTTTGATATAAATTGTAATTGATTTCATAGGTTTAGATTATGATTAGTATTATGTTTTGTAAATTAAATTTGTTTATATATGTTGTATGATTGAACATGTGATTATGAAATAAATATATTAGGTTTTAGAAATTGTAATTTTGGAATTGGGATAATATTTAGGGTTTATGGATGTTGTAAATTGGGTATAAAAAATTGATGAGAGTTTGTTGAATTGAAGTTAGAATTGATTAAGTTGTTAGTTAATTTGAGTTGGGTTGTGGTTAATTTTATGATGAATTGACTTGATTGTCTTTCAAATTTGGGAATTATGAATGTTTGTGTTTTATAAAGAATGTTTATGGAATTATAGAATTGGGGAATTATGATGATTTTTTGTACAATTGATGATTTGATTAGTAGTGGAGTATTTTGTGAATCATGAGTTTTGTAATTTGGTTGGTTTTTGTATGTTGGTACATTTGATTATCTAATTAGATAATTACTTTTGTAATGATGAAATTATTATTTTTACGGATTTATTGATTAATGTAGAGTTTTATATTTGTGCATTGTGAGGATTACTCTTGATTTTCAAACTTGTATGTACTGTTTGCCCAGATGTCGAGCAGTGTGACGTCGAGATTCGTTGGTCGAAGAAAGAGGAACAAGAAGGCTAAAATTGTTGAGGATTCAGAACAAGACCCTATTACTGAAGAAAGGGTCGATGTTCCCGGGTTGGTGATAGGATTTTAAATTAACTTATATATAATAAACCGCAATCGCACGGTGTCTACAATGAAGACAACGGCAAGTACGGGTCGAACCCACATGGAGCGAGGACAATACTGCAATTAATATCTCAACTAACTAATCAAAAACAATATTTTAGGATTTTTCGGAATTTTAATGAACGAGAAAATAATAAAATAAAATAGCTAAAATATACAATGTGATCAAGTAGAGAGGGCACTAGGGTTTTCAGTGTTCGTCAATTTGATATATAGAACTCACATTTAATCTCCAAAATTATCGTTTCACCACTGTAATTTTCTTCGCTTCCAAGTTGACATTTCTAAAGAATTGCTTATCAATCGAAAAGTATAAACCATCTAATGTTACTAAGCATGCCATATCAAATTAAAAGCATAAACAATCAGTAGAACTATCTAACCCATATATAGTTTCAAAGAATCAAATATCTAATTGATTGCATACACCGTTTAAGAATCTAATCCAAGCACGACATATCAAACGGAAAACATATATGATCAAATCTACTATTTATGCAATAATTACTCAAGCTAACAATGAAGATAAATTACTAAACATTTAAACCATTTATTTATAATTTTTCATAATCAAAATTGGTTTCTACCCAAAACCCTAGTCACAAAATCTAGAACATGGAGTTGGGTTTCTCAAAACCCATAAAAATAATTAATAGAAATATAGAGAGAAAATGATCAAACCAAAATAGAGTAAGGGCGTAGTTTCCGTCTGCACGCTCCAGCTCAACCTTATTCACAGACGTCACCTCCTTCTTTCTTCTGTATCAGTTCCCCTGCATCAGCCTCCGCCTGCCAATCCACTTTTTCAAGCTACCAACCACATAATTTCCCCCTTTCTCTCCTGCGTACTATGACGCCTCTCCCTTCCCCTGATTTCTTCTCTCACACTTTTTCACCCTACCAGCCTACAAAACCTCCAGAGAAAACAAGGAGAAGAGCTCTCACCTTTATACCTCTTTTTATTTTAACCTAATTAGCCTAGCCACGTGCGTCAGCTAACAAACATAAGAAAAGATGGATCCCACTCTCTTACTTCTGTTTCTATCCGTCAGACTATGGGAGAAGCAAAATCCCACAACCAAAACTCTTTTCACTTCTTCTCTGTCACGTGCTACGGGTCACCACCTTACTCTTTTTTTACATCACTCCTTTTAACCGAGCATCCACAACACCTACTCACTTCTTTCTTCTGTTTTGTGGAAGACTTTGTCTGCCCACTTTCCTTTCTTGTTTCACACGAGCCATACCTCAACAAGCCAACAGACTTTCTTTCTTGTTTCACTCTCTTCTTCTTTTTTTATCTCACCTCTCTAGCCTTTCTAAACCCTAGGTCTAGCTAGCTACTTCCTCTACTTCACCGTAAAGCTAGAAGAAGAGTACCGTACCTTAGCCTTCTCTCTCCCTTATTCACCGATCCACTTCTTCTTTTCTCTTTAATCAGTAGCCAAACTAGCCTTAGCCTTAGCCTCCTATTTTTCTTCTCAAATGTACACTGTCCCTTGTTACCATCCATTTTCACGTAATCATCCAGAGAAGGTAAAACAAACCAGGCCACATCATGCTTACTATTTGGCGGCGTGGCAGGCTTAGTCCTGTTTAACACTATTTTTCGTAACTTTGAGTTTTATGTGAACTACCTGATAAAAGAAATAAAACAATAATATTAATACAAAATTAAGTACTAGTAAATATTAATTAAGAGGTAAATATGTATAAATTATGCCTGTATCAATTGGTGAACTATAATGTTGTAGAAGATACTCAGGGTCACGCCTCGACCAATATTACATATTCAACCGATACAAAATTCAAGTATTTACATCGTGGTCCTCAAATCGGTCATTCAGACCTATGCAGGTATTATTAAACACAGCCCTAGGGTAAAATATATTATTGAAAAGGCAGGATGGGACCGTTTACTTACCATGGATGGAGTAGATTCATCACATGCATTGATTGACTACATTGTTGAGCGTTTTTGGGATACCACGAACACTTTTCACTTCTCCTTTGGTGAGATTGGGTTTACACCCCTTGATTGGGTAATGTTGATAGGATTAAGTATTGGTATTGGTAGTGTTATTCCGTATGACTCGGGGAAGTACCAATTTGAATATGTCCGGGCGCATCCTGAAATTAAAGATAGTGAGGTTTGTAAAAGAGAACATATTCCCAACCAGTGAGTTTCATATGCAATTACAGTTGCATTTTTAAGCACATATTTTGATCCAGAAAAGGTTGGTTGAGTCTAACGATGATAACATACTTGCTGATAAAGTGGCCAGAGCCTATTGTATGTATGTTTTGGGTCAATTTTTCTTTTCAAATGCAAAAACTTATATTGATGCTGGATGGTTAGCTGCTTTTGAGGATCTAAATGCAGTTGCCAATTATGACTGGGGTAGTGCTGCATTTGCGAAATTGTATTCCGCTCTCACCGCATCTGGCAGGGGACAAAGGTCATTAGCCGGACCCTTCCAAATATTGGAGGTAAATTTCTTAGTCTTATTTTTATCTCTTTTACATTTTTATTTCTTGCTAACTTATTTATTCCGTTGGTTGTCTTCACATTCTAGTTTTGGGGGTACGAATATCTGGGCATATGTCGACCAAAGAACCCAACGAGTGAAATTGAACCAGTATGGTCTAGAAGTTCTCGGTGGAAGGGTACACGAAGGAAGAGTGTTTATATTTTTCGTTCAAAAACTTCTCTTAATCAGTTGTCTGTAGACGATGTGACCTGACAACCGTGGGAATCCGAGATCTTAGTCTTGGAAAGTGATATTGGACGGAAAACAATAGAGCTCTCATAGAAAAGAGTTATATTCTCTTGGCTAGGCACTGTGAGTTTAGAATTTATTTTCATAGGATTGTTTTTTATTTTCTTTGAATTTCGGTTAATTGATTGGTTTATTTGTTGATAGTTATTTTCTTTTCACATAATAACATGTATCTCGGAGAATGGTGTTGGAGGCAATAACATGAAACATGGGGCGTTCCAAGCAACCCGCCTACTCGTATTACCAACTTGAACAATGATGAAGCTGAGGAGATGAGGGAAAACGATTTGATCCCTGCAAGTCAATTAATGCGTGTTGTTACGTATGATCTGTATATTGAGTATTGACGAAATGTAACTAACCTGTAGAAATATACCACCAAAGTCGATTGGGAGGTTGAAACATACGGTTATGCTGGTGACCGTATTAAACACAACATACAACATCCTGATGAACATATACTCATTTCGTCTCAACAACAATTGTTATACGTAAGTATACAACAAAGCACTGTAAAACAATTTTAGTATATAATAATGGTTGAAAATTTGATTTAATTTTTTCATAACAGGTCGAAGCTTATGGTTTAGTTCAAGAATATGCTGATTTTATGCAAGATTTTCGTAACTTTACGTTAAATGAAACAAAGGAGATGATGAATTTTTTCATGGAAAAAGATGGAGAAATACGGGGTCTACAAAAT
Source organism: Papaver californicum (assembly GCA_023531435.1). NCBI lineage: Eukaryota > Viridiplantae > Streptophyta > Magnoliopsida > Ranunculales > Papaveraceae > Papaver > Papaver californicum. The sequence goes on along the minus strand of JAJJMC010033946.1, from coordinate 1,404 downwards.
CAAAACAACATTTTGGAGTCACAGCTTGCCCATTTTCATCAACAACAACCACCCATTTGGTATCGCACGTTCTCTCAAACCTTTTCACCACAAATGTGGAATACCATGGGTCAGGGATCATCATCCACAATTCAATCAAGTAACTACACATCCAGATCATCTTTCCCTCCATTTATGCCCCCGCGCTCGGCGTCCGGGAATCAAGATACGAAAGAGTAGTAATTCATTTGCATTGAATTTTCAGTTGAACAATTAATTTTTTCTTTTGTCAGATTTGAATTGTCATTTCAAAAAACTTTTCTTACAATTTCGTTGTCTTTTACCTGCTTTGTGTTGTCATCTCCAAAGATATTAATAATCTTTTTTTTTTCCTTTATATATGTTTTGTATTGTCAATTAAAAAAAAAATTATTTTTTTCCTTTGCCGTTTTGCCGATTTGGTCTTGTCTTGTCAACCGACAGTTCTTATCTCTGATGCGTCTATTCACCCCACTTGCCTCAACTCTGTTTTTGCATTAAAATACCAAGCGTGTTTGGTCATATCAAAACTCAAATACTTATCTTAATATGCCTATAAATTGAACATTCGATTCTCCAAGTATACAAACCAAAACTACAAATATCAATAAGCAATGGCATACTATCAAAATAACAATAATTATTATTTTTCTTGTTCTTCTATTCCTCCTCCTCCTTCTTCCTCTTCTTCATCTGGTGATGATGATAACAATAGTTTGTACTCATCAGACGAAGGTTTACTTGCATTGAGCCAAAATAACCAAGCAGTCACTGTGGGATTCATCGTTTCAAGTATGAACTGGCCACATACTCGTATCCAAATACCAAGAGAACGTAATGCCGGTGCAAAACTTCTATGGAAAGATAACTTTTGCAGAACCCCACGTTTCCTCCTAATGTATTTCGTAGAAGATTTAGAATGCGGCAAGAATTGTTCAACAGTATATTGGGAGATGTCGTAGCTATAAATAATTATTTTGTTCAAAAAAAGATGCTTGTGGCGTTCTTGGATTAACCCCTCATCAAAAAATTACTGCAACAATACGAATGTTAGCTTATGGATGTGCAGCCGATGCAATAGATGAGTATTCACGGATCGGAGAAACCACTTTTTTGGAAGCAACTCGTAGGTTTTGTAAGACGATAGTACATTCGTATGAGAAAGAATATTTGCGCACACCAACTGAGCGTGATGTTGAACTGCTTCTTAATGAGAACAAGGATAGGGGATTTCCGGGGATGCTGGATAGTGTAGATTGCATGCATTGGAAATGGGATAAATGCCCATCAGCGGAATCAGGTGCTTACACTGCATACAAAGGTAGTGAAAGTATTGTGGTGGAGGCAGTGATGTCATATGATCTCTGGTTTTGGCATGCATTTTTT
>JAJJMC010033938.1:0-16848 GCA_023531435.1 Papaver californicum | reverse complement strand
AGCCAGATATTATTTGTGAACCTATAATTAGTTTCATATTATTTTCTCGCTAACACAATTAGATGGTGTATGCATGAGACTTGGAGCTTTTGATGCGCCATGCTTAGGGTGTCCCAGTGATATTTGCGACTCTAATACATATAATAGGTGATGTCGATAGAACGAACAATAGGTGAATATTAAGGAGTTATGTTTCACTTCAGTAATTAAATAGAAATAGTGGTGGCTACTGAAAACCCTGGTTACTATTTCTCCCATTCGATTTATTTTATTAGTTTAGTTTATTTTTCTTGTTTTAACTTTATTCCGAAAAAATCCAAAAATATTATTTCTGATTAGTTGATTGAGATATTGATTGCAGTATTTTCCCGCTCCCTATGGGTTCGACCCGTACTTGTCGTTGTCTACTAGTTAGACGCCATGTGATTGCAATTATTTAGATAGGGTAATCTAAAATCCTATCAATTTTTGGCGCCGCTGCTGGGGAGCGGTTGTGGAATATTGTAATTAGTATTTTTGATTTTCTAATCATAGTTTAGGTTTTATTTTTATATTTTTTAATTTTTATATATTTTTATATTTTTAGGATTTTAGTTCTTTTTGACTAGTTTTGTGTCCTAGAATTTTATTTCAGGTACCTTTGGGGTTGCTCCTGGTCGTCTAGCTCAAGAAAATTTGTCTGCTGCAAAATACTCACGGGTTTCTTGCTTGTGAGTTATATATTGAACGATTTGGACAGGTTGGGCGCTCATTACCCTAAATTGTGAATGTTGATACTAGGTACTAATACTGCTTTTCGGAGTGGGAAAATACTTAGTTGAGTTCTTTGAACTCTTCTGTTCCAATTATAAGGGTATGAGCAATTATTTATTTTTATTTTATTTTATTTTATTTTGTATATATGGAGTCTGTTTGCGTGATTGATTCTAGCACCAATGATCCGTTTAGAGGCCTGCTTGGCCCATTTTGGAGTTTACTACGATGAGGATAGGCATTTTAAAGAAGTTAATGCATTGTTTGATTCTGTACCCGTTTTGGATTATGGAAAATGGCAATGTAAACCTGGTGATGAGGTATGTTTTAATTCCGAGGAAACTGTATTTAGGTTTAATGACTTAGAGGTTATTTCTAGACCCCTAGACTTCCAAAAGTTACCTAATTTAGGGTTAGAATTATGTGCTTCAAAAGTTTTGTTAGATTACTTTGCATCCAAATACCCAGAGGACTTGCCTGTTCCTGACACTGTGCATGAACCAATCAATATTTCCCCGAACCCAATATTATCCCCATATTTTGTTCTTTATGCACTTCCAAGTGTAGTAAAAACTTGGTTTGGGGGTAATCTCTTCTTTTGATAGTTTCAGTGTCTTTGTGTTGCCGTAACATAATTGTGAAACAATCATTTGTATATATTGTGTTTTGGGTTGATCCCCAAATTTTCAGGTTGTTAGTGTATGGGGATTTTTTCTGTACATATCCAGTAGGTAGATTTTTATTTTCTTTTTAGGATTTTTGTTTAGTTTTATTTTTATTTTTGGTGTTCTTTGTTATTACTATTGTTTTATGTGTATTACAGAGAATACTGCTTTTCTTGCGTGAACCAGGTGAGACGTTCCAATCCCTTCTCTTTGATTTACATTTGTTTATCTTATTTATATTTACTGTGCACCATTTTAGGTTGCACGGTTTGAAACATTGAGGACAATGTTAAATTTAGGTTTGGGGGTACAGTTTCAGAAAATTGATGCCAATAAGAAACTCCGGAATTTAGAAACTTGTGAATTATTTAGGATGACACTAACCATTCTAGGTAGATGGAAACATAGCTCTTATTTATAGGAATTGGTGTACCCATCTAAATGGTCTATTCATATCTGAATGCACTCAGGTGTTGAAAATAACATGATAATCATTGAACAAGCATATCTCGAAATCATCATAATCATATCACTTTCTATTTTTATTTTTGCAATTTTATGTTTCTCTAAGTGATTTGGTGGGGCCCTAGTATTGTCATAATGCCGTAGCTCGGATGTATTAGAATTTTAATTTTGTTGAAAAAAAAATAAAAAATTGACACTTTGATAGCAATATGTGTGTGTTCTCCCTGTCTTCGTCGCCTAAGCAAGCGTGGAATACAGGATCCATGGGAACTATCATGTAATATGCTGAAAAGGAGCATGCACTTAGATTTAAAATATCTAATCATGTAGTCATAAAAAAAGAATATATAAATAATAATAAAAATAAGAGTTTTCTTTTGAGGTTTTGGTCGTAGGTTCTCTTTGGAGGCGGTACCTAGACAGAGAAGGAGAACGGCTGGACAAAGAAAAGAACAGGAAAAAGAAAGGAGGCTGATAACCGTACGGGAGAAAAGGAAAACACCTGCTGTTTATTGGATTTAATCTTTTACTATCTTTTATTTGTTTAAATGGGTTTTAAGAAACCCATAGCTATGTCTTGCTAATTAATTTGTAGTTAGGGTTTATGTTGAAACCACTTAAAGTTTTAGATCAATTAAATTGACTTATTTGATACAGACTATTATGATTTGAATAGATTAATTCCATGATTTTGATTTATTGATTTAATTAAAAATTAGTTGTTGCTTCACCGGTTCTGTACAATACAGTAACCTATGCGCAGAATTAATAGGATAACAAATATGTTTGTCTACTTATTTGATATTCCATGCTTTGGTTAAATCCTTAGATGGGGTATGCTTAGAAGAGCCAGATATTATTTGTGAACCTATAATTAGTTTCATATTATTTTCTTGCTAACACAATTAGATGGTGTATGCATGAGACTTAGAGCTTTTGATGCGCCATGCTTAGGGTGTCCCAGTGATATTTACGACTCTAATACATATAATAGGTGATGTCGATAGAACGAACAATAAGTGAATATTCAAGAGTTATGTTTCACTTCAGTAATTAAATAGAAATAATGGTGGATACTGAAAACCCTGGTTACTATTTCTCCCATTCGATTTATTTTATTAGTTTAGTTTATTTTTCTTGTTTTAACTTTATTCCGAAAAAATCCAAAAATATTATTTCTGATTAGTTGATTGAGATATTGATTGCAGTATTTTCCCGCTCCCTGTGGGTTCGACCCGTACTTGCCGTTGTCTACTAGTTAGACGCCGTACGATTGCGGTTATTTATATAGGGTAATCTAAAATCCTATCAACATTACATACATGTCAATTGAAAGAATCTTTATCATTCTACCTAAATAACATTTGTGCACATTTTCCATGTTCAATTTTCAAACCCTTGTTATAACTAAATTGATGGTAATAGACAGTAAAACAACAATGTTGTGCACATTTGAGACTGTAATAGACGGTAAACCAACAAAATAAAATAGCAATAATCAAACTACTAGATTACCTGTTGCACAAAGATCAATCTTCATCTATGACAATATGGATGAACCAGGAGTTAGCAAGAGAACTTAAAAAGTCTGGAAGTAGAAAAGTGACAAACAATCAGTAGAGTAAAATAACAAATTTGACTTTTATTAGCATGAACAAAAATAAACATATTATAGTACCTGAATTAGTATCTTCGACATCATTTGTTCCTAAGGTAGAAGGATCGAGATCAACCGGCGTCCATAACCAGCTTTGCAAGCAAAGCAACGCCTCAACTGTCTTAGGAAGTAATGAACTTCGAAATGGATCAAGAACGCACCTTCCAGTACTAAAATCACATTCAGATGCAACATAAGAAACGGGTATAACTAGTATATCCCTTACCATGTGTGGTTATTTCACTTTTATGCCATCTTCACTTGCATCTCCAACTGCATTTGTATCTCCAACTGCACTTGCATCTTCAACTGCATTTGCATCTCCAACTGCACTTGCATCTTCAACTGCACTTGCATCTCCAACTGTAGTCTCATGTGAATCCACTATAGCTGGGCGTTTATTAGATGGGGGTCGAGGTGGCCGCTTAGCATTAGAAGAAACAGAAGCGTGTGTCATAATTCAGAAAAAGAACAACATCACTGTCTACTAAAACTCTTAAAGATGTGAAACAATTCAGAAAAAGAACATTACTATCTAGTGGAGAATCTTACTGTAGTTGTTGAATTAGATTCTCGCACGATCAAATATCAAGTATACTCGTAAAGACACTTGTTGCTCCTTGTCCTTGACTGCTAACTTATCAACATGCAACAATGTAACAACAAAATCAATTCAAGTTCAAAACAAAATTAAATAATGTAACAACAAAATTAAACGAAATTAACCTTAACCCATTTCATAGTAGTATGTAAATTAACCTAACTAACACCAATTTTATAAAATCCCCAAATATTTTTTAATTTCATAAAACCTAGTTTTCAATTTTGTATGATTCTAACACAACATCATAATTAAAGAAGAATAAAGAGATCATATTATACAACATACCTTTTTAATCAACGATACTTAGTGATTTCTTCTACTATAGCTTCTAAGGTTGTTGATGGTGTTTATTGCTTACTTCTAAGTAGTGGCATTTTTTGTTTATAGAGAAGAAAAAGAAGCAGAAGAAGAAGAAGAAGAAGTGGTTTTAGCCTTGAGTAAGCAATAAACAGTAGTAGGGTGGAGTGGTGCTCGACTGATCATTGTTGGGGAAGAAGAAAATATGTTGAGAGGTAGAGAAGTAGGCTGTGCGGGTAAGAAAGAAAAAGAAGTTATATTGTTAGTAGAAATAGAATAGAGTGACCCTACAATTGACGGCTAGGATAGGATCACTATAAGTAAATCAATGGCTACTATACTATTAGTATGATACTTGGTTTTATCGTTTATCTCGGTTCAATTTTGGCTAACAACCGAAACTGAAACCGAGTATGCCGGTTTTCTAAAACGAACAACCATGACTATCCCATTGAGGTTTGGTTTCAGTTCAGTTCGGTTTATTTTTTACGGTTTCGGTTTCAGTTCACGGTTATGGTTCGGTTCTGTGCATGCCTAACTTTGTGCACAGGTCTTTAACCAAACAATACATGGGTGCACATTCTTCTTTGTAACTCAAGGCAAACTTCTCACATGCTTACATGGTTTCCATTATTTGGAATCATTTTATATTGAGAAGTTAAATTTGTTTGGGATCAAAGTATTTCGTAAACAAAAAAACTAGTTCACGGACTTGCTTTGTCCGAAAAAAGATAATTACTTGAGATCAATGTAATTCGTACATATGGAAACTAGTTCACGAACTTACTTTGTTCCCAAGAAATCAATTGTTCGAACTTTAAGCAATCTAGCCTTATTCATCATTATAAATAGAGGATTTTCTATTACCTAGAAATTCAATCCCGGCACGGTGTGTCCTAGTTGCGGTTAGAGTCGTCCTTTAAAGACTTAGGTTTCCTTATGAAATTGTATTAGGTTATGACTTTTAAAGTCGTCTCTAATGGATTCGTGAATCCCGATTAGAATATCTTTTACATGATATATCCTTGATAACCGGGATCTTATCTTGATCATTTTAATTTTTGTTTATTCCAAGATTCGTCTCTTCTATTATACGATCATTCAAGAATTACTAATTAGGAAATGAGATTGATAGAAATTATAAAGTGATATTCGTCTCAGACTTTGTAATTCCATAAAATTGATATCTAAACTTGTTTTAGATTGATCTTGTGAGGTAAAATTATTTAGGCATCTCTATAACCTTTTGAAGATAGTAAATAATCCTATTTTTTGAGGTTTGCTTGATATCTTCTTTTATATTGAAGATCCCCTATAAGCAAACAGAATTTCATTACCTTTATTGAAAACATATCTGAAGGAAATCAATAGGATACCTGTTAGAGGAAGGTTAGTTAAAGTCTTCACTTCGACTGAAGTAACTTTTATACCTATAAAAGACGTATATTAGGGGAATCAAGTGTGTAGTGTCTTGTGAGATCCAAGAGATGTAATGAGCACGGATGAAGTTGAATTACTCAAAGGGTTGATTCAGTATCAACTACATTCCAGTATGAATTTCTATAGTAGGCCAGTGCTTGTAGTAGCTTTATACATTGTGGTGTTCAAAATAGATGAGGTCCGAAGGTTTTACTTATACATTGCAGGTTTCCTCTTTAACAAAATTTTTGGTATCTTATGTTATTTCTTTTATACATTATATTTTGTTTATATGTATAATAGAAATATCACAAGTAGTACGTTAATCGACCTATAAAGTTTTTAACTCGGTTGTAAAGATCATACAAGACTTGTTATTGTTGAATTTGTATATTTAGATATAAATTATAAGACTTGTTCTTGTTGGAATTCGGATCTTGTACAGTACGGGTACATGCTAGCTTGACCTTGATATACAATTATGAATAATGATCTTATTGTTAGAGTCTATATGTATTGATTATACAAGGATTTGTCCATACAAGTTCACGAATAAAAAAGTTGGTGGTGTACTAGGTACCCTTTTATTTTTAATTGGTATTAGAGCATACAAACACTGTTAAGACCTAACAAATATATGTTTGTAGAGATCCGGAACCGATTGACAAAAGTACTATCTCTATTAACGTACCACCATCCTTCGATGTCACGAATTACTTATGTTGGAAAATAGTCATATGTTCCTTATTGCAATCTCGTAATTTCAATACATGGGTGAAGGTATTTTCAAGGTTACACTCGTTGAACAATTACTGTAAACGGGATAACCACGATCAAGGAAATTGACGAATATGACACAGCCAAAATTAGTGTTGCAAAGCAAAATTCTGATGGGTTGAATGCTATTATACATACCATAAGCTAAGATCTTCGACATCATGTGTCTACATTGAGACACCAAAATATGGTTGGGATATCTTAGAAACTGTATTTGAAGGGAATACCTCAGAAAAAAAGGCAAGGTTCACCTAACTTCTGACTGGGAAAACCTTCGTATAGATGATAAAGATTCGTTTGAAGAATTTAATCACAAACTTTCTGAAATAGTGAATACCTCTCATGTGTTAGGAAAAACTATTTCTGAAAAGTATATTATGTTGAACATTATGAGATATTTGCCAGCCCAGTACGAGTCTAAGAAACATGCCATCACTTAAAGAAACAATCTTTCAAAACTTTCAAGGAGTGGCCTTGTTGGAAAATTGAAGATCTTTGGCCATGAAAAACACATTGTAAGAGAAAAATCCATCGCCCTATAAGCAGTTGCCGAACCTTGTATCTCTGTTAAAAATATTACGTCTTGGGCTGATAAGTATAGTGATGATCAATTTGAAGTTGAACTAGGCACCACGGTGTCTTTGATCCCTCAATAGTTCAAAGAACTTCTAAAAAGAATAAGAGATTTACCTCTAGATCTCAAATCCATAATGAAGAAAAAAACTTTCAAAATGAGAGAGACTTTCAATGCTTCAAATGTCGTGGATTTGGGCACATAGAAAAAGAATGTCCCAACAAGGAAATAAAGTTATTGTTGCATCTCTTTATGATATGCCTGATGAAACATATCTTTAAAAGTTTTACAGATAATTTAACCAATATTACATAAACATTTGTAGATTATTGTCTTGTTCTAGATGATGATGACTCGAATGATTTAATTCTTGACTTTTTGAGCAAAAGTGAATAACTTCATCAAGAAAACCTTCAATTGAAAAAAAACTTAGACAAGGTAGATAATTTTCTTCAAGAAAAGACTCAAGAGTATTACAAACTCAATGAGAACTTCTCCAAAACCATATATCTCAAGGATAAAGAGATTAATACCCTGGAAAATTATGTACAAAGTCTCTCTAGAAGTTCAGATAAGATCTCGATCATGTTTTGTTGGTCAAAAGTTCTTTGGAAACACCATCAATAGAAGGTTTTAATGGTAACACATCTTACACCAAGAATAATACATTTATTCTTGCAGAAACATCTAAAAAGAATAGTGGGGATCATTCTGGTACTAGCAAAAGAGCTGAAACTCAAAGAGAAAATCCTTCTAAAATATTTTTCTTTCTGTGGAAAATTTAGACATGTTAAAAAAGAATGTCGAAGTTTCAGGAAAAATAACAAAGTCGTTTTGAAACTTCAGAACGATATGCCGAGGATGAATTAAACATTGAAATTTTTTACATTAGGGATTTCCACAAAGCCACATCCAAAGCGTAACAAAGGAAAAATAACAGACAAAAAAGGGTAAGAAACAATCTCTTCATCATAATAATTCAAATAACCTTGAAGTGTCCTCTGGTGACACTTATGGTCACACTCACCCTATCACTACCTAAGTGTAATAATGGGTGCATCCTCAAATATTAAGTTGAGAATATGAGGAATGCACAAAATATTATGATATTGTTTTAATCCCGATGTTAAGGCTGCTCAAGTTTTTATGCAATCTTTTATGATTTGAATTTTATGTTTTTCTATATGATTTGGTGGGATCCTAATAGTACAATGGGATACTTTTATCTCCATTGAGAAGACAAAATTCGTCGCAATCTTATTGAGTCTTATTGTTCTAAAGAGATAAATTTTCCTTAAACAAGTTATGTGACATATTGTTTGAATGATTTTATGACTATGAAATCCCAATGTGGTTGTCATTATTGTCTTCTAGCACCTCTAAAAGGAGTCTATTTCACAAAATTTGGTTCAAGGTGCTACCACATCGCTAATACTGAGTTCAAAATGTAATAACTCGATGTGGGTATCAACATTTTTATGCTCTTTGTATAGTTCTCCCTGCCTATCTGAATCCTAAATAAAAGACGGGAACATGATCCATGGGACATAACAATATAGGAAAAATATATACACTTACTTACAATATTGATATTTAAACTTAGATTACTCAAAAAGGGGTAAGAAAAAACTGCTTAAACACTTATATCCAAGTAGGTTATCATCCAAATATTTGGGGAAACATTTGTCATCTTAGTGAACATTTAATCGTGATAAGGCTTTTCTAAACTATTTTTTATTTGAATACATGATACCCATGGGAACCCGTAAAGGTTCATGAACGGATTAGGTTTCTGCCTCTTGTACCGTAAGGTTAATTAATATCTTTAAGGAATGTTCTTTTTATAAAAGAATATTTTCCTTTTTTGTGAATTATTTTTTTGGTTGATTATCCTCTCTATCTATTGTTTTCACTCTTTGAAGAGTTGATTCATTAAAATTATAGCTCCCGTAACTAGAGGTGTTACAAAAGAGATGTTGTAGAAGCTGTCCATGTTTTATTTTTTTAAGGAATTAAGTCGTCCAGAATCAAGAAGGGAAAATCATCCAGAGACAATGAATCATCTTCGAGATTAACTTAAAGGATGATGTGGATGAATTTTTGAGACGTATGAACTCCCTCAAGTTTTGAATCAATCATGCCTCAAGGTAAGTAATCCACTATGAGAAAAAATAAAATAACCAATAGAATAATGTGTTACGTGATCTCAAAGCTCAATTAAGTGATCTGATATGTGTCTCTTATAATGAAGAAGAAGTTAATGATCAAGATAACAAATTCTTCAATAATGAAAAGGGATTCTCTGCTCAAGTTCTCCAGAATAACTTGAAGCATTAAATAGTTTACTCATTGTAAAGATTTATTCTTATTGTTTTAAGGAGAAATAAATAGTTTATGAAGTAGTTTATTAATGTTTTCTTTTTAAATTACTGCATCTTTATCATCTATCAATTTATGAAGTTTATTTAATTAATTTTTTTATTGTTGATGATGTTTACAATACTTGATCTTTATTGAGTATTCATTTATGTATTGCTTGGTTTACATAAGATAGTTTTTAGTTAGTCATCCTTTTATCTCTCTCGATTGTAACTGACAGGGAATAAGAGATTGTGACCTTAAATCCTATGTTCGTACATGGCTACGATAGAACATGATCTTATGAGAAGCATATCGTAAAATTTATGCTCTTTACTCTTTGATCGTAACTGGCTAAGAGAAGTAAAATTTTTTTATCATTATTTTTCTCTAAAAATTAATGTCTCTTGATTTCCTCTAAAGATCTAAGACTATTATTTTAACTTTTTTGTTCAGAACTAGCGAGAAGTGAGAAAAATACTGGATATACATTTGTTAATGTCCAAGAAAAACCCTTATCCTTGAAAAGGTCGCTCTTGTTGTTCTATTTGAGAATGACATCAAATGGGGGGAGAGTTCAATTTTGAACTTGTGCTTAATTGTTATATCTTTATGGAGAGTGCGATATGAAATTTTATGGAAGAATTGTACCTATAAAATCTCTGTTTGGTGAAGATGTTAAGTTGCGAAACTTAGTGAAATCATCTTAAAAAACTGGTATGTTATCTTTAGTCTTGATAATCTCTTTATGTGTAGTACAATCTGATATTTACTCTCAATACCTTTGTCAATTTATGATAAAAAGGGGGAAGATTATCTAGGAGTAATCTACCAAGACATATGACTTTTTGGAGCAATGTCTAAGGGGGGTTGAATTACTTGTTTGTGTAAGAGTCGAATTTAGGAAAAAGAGATAGTAAAGACTGTGGCCCCCCCCCCCCCCATATCACCGCAATATTGCTTGAAAGTTTTGGTACAATGGACTTTAAAGTGGGTAAAAATATTACGCATTGGCATAACCACTTGAGTTGTTGATTATTCATTATAAATACTCAAACTTGAGTATTCTCATAAAATTGTTATTAAGCTACGGATCTTCAACAACAAGGTGCTGAACGAACACATGCTAACCATAGAAGAACATGTAGAACGAAGAATTCAAGAGATGTTGAAAATTCAAAAAATCAATAAGTATTATGGAGTTTTAGATGAAAGTTTACTTTTACTTAAATCCATATGTAATAGTTAGTTTTGTTACTAAAATTTACGAAGCGGGAGATTGTTAGAGCATCGCTCAGTCAAACTCACAAGTTTTGGTATGTCAAACTTGTTTTCAATGTTAGATGAAAATAACTATGTCTTGATTTATAGTCTACTAAAGTAAGTCTTGGACTAGGATTAGAGCATGGTATTTGAATAGCAGAATCACTGAATAACCCTTGAAGATAGAAGAAAAACAACGACATCTGCGAGAACTTCATCAACAAAGGCATGTGAAGACTGACTATCCTATTTACTAATTATTTTTACAATTCTATCTACTGAGACAATGTTGTATGAGTTTAATATAATTGATGAATTGAAAAGAAGAAGTTTAGAGGTCAAGCTTATACGTGAAAAATTTCGAGACATGAATTCAAGGAGTGGATAATCATAGGTTTATCGCTTTTGAGGTTGAGAACGACTGATTATTCGAAAAAATATGTATGCGAAAAATATAAGCCCTAAAAACATCAAGAAGTAAAAAGTTTGCAAACTTGTTCACAAAATAAAATTTTCAGTCCACAAAATGGTACAAAATCTTGATGTTCCTCGACACTTTCAAATTTGTTATTTATTCACAAACTGATTTTCCAGTTCGGGAACGGTACACATTTGAGTTTGTTCCTGGACATTTTGAAATAAACTCATGTACACAAACTGATTTTTCAGCTCGCGAACTGTACACTTTTGTATGCTTTTGTACATTTAAAATATAACATGTAGGCAAACCGGTTTTTCAGTTGGCGAACTTGCATGTCTTAGGGTGTTTCTGAACTCCAATGTTGCTTGATGGTTCACGAGCTCTATATGTTTCACTTAGTTTTTTAATCCCTTTCAAACCATAAGATTTAGTCATTCCCCCTAGCTTATGTGTCAGCAATGTTGAGGGAACCCCTTTTCTCCTCCGTAAAACTTAGCCTAAGAGTAACTTAGTAACTTATTTTTTCCTTCGATTCCCTATATCCCACCGACCTAGGTAGTAGTCCAAAAGTAGTACATAAAAGTTTTGAGTAGACCCAAAACAGGGTTCCGTAAACCAAGGGCTATAGGATAAAGTCTAAAACACTATATCCCCTTTAAAATGAATGAGGGTTTATCTGAATGAGTGAGATTTTCACTATAATCTCCCATTTGAGAAAAAAAATTCACTTGGAAGGGTGATCAGTACCGTCCACAAAAATATTTTGTTATTTTAATAATAACTAACCTAGGTAGGACCCGTGTTTTAGGAGTTTAATATCATAAAAATATCCAGAGGGGAAACATCACCTGTTTGGCTTGGACGAAAAAAACATCACCCGTCTAGTGTAGACTACCGCCCACTCTTTCGATCGAAGGTGTGTATGAAGGAGTTTGGATGAAAGGGGGTGTAAAAGGGGGTGCATTCCCTACACTTAATGACACCTAATTTGATGAAACTCCTTCATTTTGAAGGAGGACACTCTACCCATATCCCTTCCTCTTAGAGCAAGGGCTATGGGATAAAATGTTCAAAATGAATGAGTGGCTAGGCGAAGGAGTATTTTTTCCACTATGTGTTAGTGAAGTAGAGTGACCAGACGGGTAAATTTTTTCCGTCTAGTATAAAAAAAATCACCTGGAGGGGGAAAGATCTCCCGTTTGGGAGTTTATTTAATTTTTTAATAATAAAAACCTAGATAAGACCCGTATTTTAAGAGTTTAATATTTAAATAAATATCAAGACGGTTGAAGTTTACCCGTCTAGTGAAGACTAGCGACCACTCCTTCGATTGAAGGAGTGTATAATAGACTTTGGGTGAAAGATCCTCTCCTATGTACCTATAGTGGAGTTTAATTAGCTCTTTTTGAGTGAAACTCCTTCACTTTGAAAGAGGACACTCTACCCATAGCCCTTGCTCTTAGGAGCGGTAATGTGTCATCTGTGATGAGAGTGGGACAAACATGCTACTAGGACAAAAAGCGCACAAATTGGGCCTCCAATACTATGAATGGAGAGGGCCCAAAATAGGCCTAAATATAAAGCACCAAAATAGCCCTTCATTATCTCGGTTAAAACGAGAATCGATATATTGCAACGATTACGTCTCTGGATCCTTAGTTTATCGCACTTTCCTTCGCGAGGAGAACCTGCAGAAGAAGAAAGACATAGAAAGTCTCTGGATATTGTTGTGTTTGTAAACCTATCTACCAAGGTCAGTTATCCTCTCTTCGAATCAATCTATTTGACATCTCTTTTCTAAATCTAGGCTTTGTATAACCATTATATTTTCAAGTTTTTTCTAGGGTTTTACTTTTTACTTTTCAATTTTGTGATTTAGGGTTTTGTACAAACATGGATCCTGAGATAGCTAAAACCCAAGAAGAGAGAAAGAAGATGGAACAACAAATCGCTTCTCTCTCGACAGTTACTTATGATACTGAATTTTATGATAGTACTGGAAATCGATACGAAGGTTATGAAAGTTCAATTGCTGTAACCGAAGAAGAAGAAACTGTAGATCCTAGTTTATCTGATGTTCCTAGAAGATTAGCTTCTTATACTGCACCTCAATCATTGATGCGAGATGTGGCAAGAAGTGCTGAAGAGCACAATAATAATAATGATTCGGGGTTGAATGAAACATCGAGAAGAATTATTGATAGAGAAGATGATTATAGAAGGAGAAGATTGAATCGAGTACTCTCACCTGATCGAGTGGATGCTTTTGCATTGGGAGATAAAACTCCTGATCCATCTGTCAGGACTTATACTGAAATTATGAGGGAAGAATCTTTGAAGAGAGAGAGAGAAGAAACTTTGAGAGAAATTGGTAAGAAGAAGAAGGAAGAAGAAGAGGAGAAGGAGAAGGAGAGAGGTGGTGGTAGGAAGGTTGAAGAGAGAGAAAAAGATGAGGTACCTGCTCCTGTACCCAAAAGAAGGAATAGGTGGGATCAAAATCAGGATGTTGATGGTGCTAGTAAGAAGGCCAAGACTTCTTCGATGTCTGGGTCTGATTGGGATATGCCAGATTCAACTCCAGGGGTTGGAAGATGGGATGCAACACCTACTCCAGGAAGGATTGGGGATGCAACTCCTTCGCTATCTAGAAGGAATAGGTGGGATGAAACACCAACCCCTGGTCGGGTTGCAGATGCCGATGCTGATGCTACTCCATCTGCAGGTGTGACTCCTGCTGCTACTCCCTCGGGTATGACTTGGGATTCTACACCTAAACTTGCTGGTCTTGCTACTCCGACTCCCAAACGTCAAAGATCGAGATGGGATGAAACTCCTGCAAGCATGGGCAGTGTCACTCCAATGCCGGGTGCAACTCCAGCTGCTATGTACACTCCAGGAGTTACACCTCTTGGAGGCGTTGATATGGCTACCCCAACTCCTGGGGCACTTAATCTTCGCGGCGCAATCACACCTGAACAGTACAATTTAATGCGATGGGAGAAGGATATTGAAGAGAGAAACAGGCTGTTAAGTGACGAGGAACTTGATGCAATGTTTCCACAAGAAGGGTACAAAATTTTGGATCCTCCAGCATCTTACGTTCCGATTAGAACTCCGGCCAGGAAGCTTCTGCAAACTCCCACTCCAGTGGGTACCCCACTTTATCAAATCCCTGAAGAGAACCGTGGGCAGCAATTTGATGTTCCAAAAGAAGCACCTGGAGGGTTGCCATTCATGAAACCAGAGGATATGCAGTATTTTGAACCATTGCTGAGAGAAGTTGATGAAGAAACATTGTCGCCTGACGAGCAGAAAGAGAGGAAGATCATGAAACTACTGCTAAAGGTCAAGAATGGGACACCCCCACAGAGGAAAACTGCATTGAGACAGTTGACTGATAAAGCGCGGGAATTTGGTGCAGGCCCACTCTTTAACAGGATATTGCCATTACTTATGCAACCCACGTTGGAAGATCAAGAGCGGCATCTTTTAGTTAAGGTTATCGATAGGGTTTTGTACAAGTTGGATGAGCTTGTTAGGCCTTTCGTTCACAAAATCCTTGTGGTGATTGAGCCTCTTCTGATCGATGAGGACTATTATGCTCGTGTAGAGGGAAGAGAAATTATTTCCAACCTGAGTAAAGCTGCTGGTTTGGCTACTATGATTGCTGCAATGAGGCCCGATATTGATAACATTGATGAGTATGTGAGGAACACTACAGCGAGGGCTTTCAGTGTTGTTGCTTCTGCTTTGGGAATTCCAGCGCTGCTGCCTTTTTTGAAAGCTGTCTGTCAGAGTAAGAAATCTTGGCAAGCTCGGCACACTGGTATCAAGATTGTTCAGCAGATTGCAATCTTAATTGGTTGCGCAGTACTTCCTCATTTGAGATCTCTTGTGGAAATCATAGAACATGGTCTTGTTGATGAGAACCAGAAGGTCAGGACCATTACTGCGCTGTCGTTGGCTGCCCTGGCTGAAGCTTCTGCTCCCTATGGTATTGAAAGTTTTGATTCTGTCCTGAAGCCTTTGTGGAAGGGTATCAGATCACACAGGGGTAAGGTTTTGGCTGCTTTCTTGAAAGCAATTGGTTTTATCATTCCCCTCATGGATGCGATATATGCTAGTTACTATACCAAGGAAGTGATGTTCATATTGATCCGTGAGTTCCAGTCTCCTGATGAAGAAATGAAGAAAATTGTGCTGAAAGTCGTTAAGCAGTGTGTTAGTACAGAAGGTGTAGAAGCTGATTATATCAGAAGTGATATTCTTCCGGAGTTTTTCAAGAACTTTTGGGTGAGAAGAATGGCCTTGGACCGTAGAAACTATAGGCAGCTTGTGGAAACAACTGTGGAGATCGCAAACAAGGTCGGTGTTGCTGATATAGTGGGAAGAATCGTCGAGGATCTTAAAGATGAGAGTGAACCTTACAGAAGAATGGTGATGGAAACTATTGAGAAGGTGGTTGCAAACTTGGGTGCATCTGATATTGATGCACGCTTGGAAGAACTTCTTATTGATGGTATACTGTACGCTTTCCAGGAGCAAACTAGTGACGATGCTAATGTTATGTTGAATGGATTTGGGGCTGTTGTGAATGCCCTGGGGCAGAGAGTGAAACCCTATCTTCCTCAGATATGTGGTACCATTAAGTGGCGTTTGAACAACAAGAGTGCGAAGGTTAGACAGCAAGCAGCAGATCTCATTTCTAGAATTGCTGTTGTGATGAAGCAATGCCAAGAAGAGCAGCTGATGGGTCATCTTGGTGTTGTCTTGTATGAGTACTTGGGAGAAGAGTACCCTGAAGTTCTGGGATCCATTTTAGGAGCTCTGAAGGCAATTGTTAATGTTATCGGAATGACAAAGATGACACCGCCAATCAAAGATCTGCTTCCTCGATTGACTCCTATTTTGAAGAATCGACATGAAAAAGTTCAAGAGAACTGCATTGATCTTGTTGGTAGGATTGCCGATCGTGGAGCTGAATTTGTACCTGCGAGGGAGTGGATGAGAATATGTTTTGAGCTTCTTGAGATGCTGAAAGCCCACAAGAAAGGAATTCGAAGGGCTACTGTCAACACGTTTGGGTACATCGCGAAAGCCATTGGACCCCAAGATGTCCTGGCAACATTGTTGAACAACCTCAAAGTGCAGGAGCGTCAGAACCGTGTATGCACAACTGTAGCTATTGCAATAGTTGCAGAAACTTGTTCTCCGTTCACAGTTCTGCCAGCTCTTATGAATGAGTATCGTGTGCCAGAGCTGAATGTGCAGAATGGTGTTTTAAAATCACTTTCGTTTCTGTTCGAGTATATTGGCGAGATGGGTAAGGATTACATATATGCTGTGACTCCTCTTCTTGAAGATGCGTTAATGGATAGGGATCTGGTTCACAGGCAAACAGCGGCTTCTGCTGTAAAGCACATGGCTTTAGGTGTGTCTGGGTTAGGCTGTGAAGATGCTTTAGTTCATCTTCTGAATTATGTGTGGCCAAATATATTTGAGACTTCTCCCCATGTTATTAATGCTGTAATGGAAGCAATCGAAGGAATGAGGGTTGCCTTAGGGGCTGCCGCAATTTTGAATTACTGTTTACAG
>JAJJMC010033936.1:0-10121 GCA_023531435.1 Papaver californicum | reverse complement strand
TGTGTACAATTTTTACGAGATTTTCAAGTTGTTTTCGATTCTAATTTATTCCAAAAGCTACAAGAGTCCAAGACCAACTCAAACACATCAAGTTAGAGTGATTTACCCCGGAGAATATTGCACAATCATGAATTTGGACGGAAAAATGGAATCCGGCTTGGAATCGGATTTGTGAAGATTTGGATAGATTTTAAAGAGTTCTATTAGGTTTAGAACTCTCCCTAGGGCTTGTAGAGCCTATATATATGAAGAGAAGCCAAGAAAAATCAAGACGAAAACCTAGAGAAGAAATCAGAGCAATTCCGGCCACTTCCGGCAGCCGCCGGTCACCTGCTAGTGCATCGCCGGCACTGTTGTTCATCAGCCATCACCGAAGAAGACGACTAAGCAACGTCTGTATCTGTTGCATATCCAGTGTTACAGCTCTGCTCCTGTTGCCATTCCATAGTGTGCAAAGGGTGCAACATCCAGGCACATGCCATTCCATATCGTAAAGATTGATAGAAAGTATGAAAAATCCATCGAATGGAATTGCAACTACCTCATCGAGTGTGGCAACAATCATCTCTTGTTTAGAATTCCTGAGCCAGATGATATGAATTACCTTATTGTTGCAATCACCTCTAAATTAGATGATATGAGCGACAAGGTGCTTCACCTCAACATATTGCATTGCGACTTCCTACGTACCCAACCCGTACCTAGAAGGGATCAAGCATGATTGTAGTTCACCTGAATGAGGACAAACATCTTAAGCCTATTTAGGCAAAGCCAACATCGATTAGGGACAATCATTTCGAAAGGATATGTTTAGGAATATGCAATTCGCGTCCAACAAGTTTCAACATTATGTAGCAAGGCCAAGGGACTTTCGCAAGGTATGCACTGGCTTGTGCATAATTAGCGCTACTTAGAATGCAATATGCATTCTCGAGTACGCAACATGGATGAATGATGCTTTCGCAGAATTCATGCATGCTCTATCGACTAAGATACAAGCATATTGACGCTTATGCATCAAGTATGTACCAACGTATATGCCATATTACATATAATTGTATTACCGCTCATGCACCTTCAACCTAAGCTCCCTCCCTATATATGTCTTAATCGCATTTCCATACTTTTGGATAAGAGGGGTAAAGGACATCCATCGACTGCAATTTAGGAAAAAATCCCAACTGGTTGGCGTTGATAGGAAAATCCTCTAACTAATGCCATTGATGCTAACTGGTTGGCGCCATAGGAAAATCCGCTAACTGGTTGGCGCTGACGCTAACTGGTTAGCCAGCTGCTAGGCTAATACGCTTTTCTAATTACCGCTGATAGGAAAATGCGCTAACTGGTTAGCGTCAAGGCCAATTGTGCCTTCCACGACATTAGGCTATGATGCTTCCTTGAGTAAGCATCATGCATAATAGTGCCTTAGCACTGTAATTCAAGGCCGATGCATCCACACCCTGATGCATCCTTAAGTAATCTTTATAAGCTTAGGATGAAGCTTCATCCCATGCCATGACACGTCCTTGAGTAAGCGTCATGCGAAAAATCACGTATGTTGTGTTACATTCTTACCACCTTCAAAGAATTTCGTCCCTGAAATTCAACTCAAAAACTATTGTGGACAAGCTTAATTGATTTGGATTTTCTGCTCATATGTCCAATTCCATGATGCACAGAAATCCTACAAGGGTCCAATGTTTGTTATGAACACAAATTAAGACCTTCTGATTGTGCGTCCCATACCACATATCCAGGAATCTTAATAGGGTTCGTTGTCGTAAACACCGATTAAGATCTTCCGAACGTACGTCCCATACCTCATGTTCAAGGATCAGAATAGATTTTACAACTCTACTGAGAAAATCAATTTGGATCCCTAAACATGTGTCCCCATACCACATGCTCAAAAATGTAAAAGAATTTACTCAACACGGGATCTTAAGTGCACGTCCCATACCATACACTTAAAAGTCCCCAAAGTTCACAAAGGTTGAAAAGGGTCATTGCAAATTGATAACCAAGATCTAACATAGTACTGTGAGGACCAAACTCTAATGCCAGTGCAGTCGGATATAAGTCATCGTACAAGAAAATCTTCTACTCGTGAGTGGGAGCTAGCCAACTTGACAACGCACTCCGTGCTGCATGGGTGTGGGGTGATCATTCTCAATGCCAAGGGTAGTGGGACACCAGCCACCATTCCAAACAGGTTTTCCGGCAAACTAACAGAACTAGGTCAAGCTCATCCAAATCTTAGCAGAGTAACTATAAAGTTATAATTTTTTTAGCATAGACACTTGGCATGATTATCTACTCGCTTTTCGCACAATAGTTGGCATACTCTTCCAACTTTTCCTGTTTCCTTTGAAGAAAATTTTTGTAGTACGATTACAAAATACTCACTGACGAGTCCAAAACGCACAGTCCTCAATGTTTTCTCAGAACTTGCTTTGTTGCCATTTGTCACGCCCCATGAAATTCCGCTTGAGGCGCGGTGTGCTGGGTAGGCCGGAGCTCTCCGGTGCGCGACTTGTAACAAACTTTGTTCCAGGAAAATTCAGGTCGATTTGCCTTCCTAAGCATTCTTTATAAGCATAAGACTCAAAACTTAGTTTTCATACCTTTCCATCTCACTATTTTTCCAACTTCCAGAATAATGAGTCAGGCAATAAAAGCCAATGATGATATTTTTGGCATGCATCACTTTCTTACTACCATTGTCCAGATCTAAGTCATGCCTTGGACAAACACATAGGTTATTTCAAGCCTAATTACCAATTTTTTAACTCTGCTTCGACCATGCGCTGGAGCCTACACTGATCTTTCTCTTGCCAAGGGTTCAACATCCAGGCACATGACACTCCATATCGTAAACATTGATGGGAAATAAGAACAATCCATCAAATGGAAATGCAACAACCTCATCGAGTATGGAAACAATCATCTCTTGTTTAGCATTGCTGAGCCAGATGATATGAATTACCTTATTTTCGCAATCACCTCTAAATTAGATGATATGAACGACAAGGTGTTGCACCTCAACACATTGCATTGCGGCTTCCTAAGTACCCACCCCGTACTTAGAAGGGATCAAGCATGACCGTAGTTCATCTGAATAGGGACAAACATCTTAAGCCTATTTAGGAAAAACCAACGCCGATTAGGGCCAATCATTTTGAAAGAATATGTTTAGGCATATGTAATTCGCGTCCAATAATAAGGCCTAGCAATGCCTAGTCCGCATAGGCCAAGGGAATTTTGCAAGGTATGCACTGGTTTGTGCATAATTATCGCTACTTAGCATGCAAATATGCATTCTCTAGTATGCAACATGGATGATCGACGCTTTCGCATAATTCATGCTCCATCGGCTAAGCTACAAGCATATTGACGCTTATGCATCAAGTATGCGCCACATCGCATATAAGTGCATTACCGCTCATGCACTGAAGTGTTTTAGAATAGTGGTAGAATAGGTTTCAAACTCTCGAACTTGTGAAGATTGATTTTAGATTTAAAAACTGATTTTAAACTAGAAAATATACAGAAAAGACGACAATAATATTCAAAAATTATGAGGTTATAGATTTCACCATTAACCACTTTTAATTGGTTCCAAAAATAATAATTCTAAACAATTCAAGATCAAATAAGTGACTCTATTTTTTGCTAAAGGTAGATTTTTAAAATATCAATTGTAAATCACAAGCATGGCTCATCAAAAGCTCTAGGTCCCAGCATAAACCATCAAATAAAATCATAATTTCAATTAAAAGTAATCATAATTTCAATTAACAATAAATGCAAAAGTCATCAAAGAATTATTGAAAGTTACCAACTAATCATGGAAAAATGGCTTCCTCCTTGCCTCAGTGATGGGGTTTAAATCATCTTGCTCAAAACACCCTCAAAATATTGGTACATAACTCAAAAAGTGTTTGAAAGATGAAAAAAATAATAACACAGATGGTTCGCAATGGTGTCACTGCATTGCAAACCACTGTTTTCACTGTTACAGAAGAGAAATGTTTCCGTTGA
The DNA here is from genome assembly GCA_023531435.1 of Papaver californicum. Lineage (NCBI taxonomy): Eukaryota > Viridiplantae > Streptophyta > Magnoliopsida > Ranunculales > Papaveraceae > Papaver > Papaver californicum. The sequence continues at coordinate 6,080 of JAJJMC010033936.1, read as the reverse complement.
AGATAAATTTTGTTGTTGTGAAGATATCCGATGTAGTTGGGTTGAAGAAATCGTCGCCTATTCCTTGTTCTTCACTACAACAGCAGCAACACTTTTTTTTTCTTCTTGTTTTCTTCCCGAGCCTCCCATATCCGATTTTTGTTGTTCTCTTTGCTATATAGGTTTAGTAAACCCTAAAAACTTATCCTTAATCGATAAGGACTCCCAAATCTCTCCAAAACCAATTCAAAATCATTTTTTATCTAAAACTTTTTTCCAAACATATCATTGACTTTTCAGGCGATTTCACGGCTTTAAACTCTCATAATTGACGTGTATGAGTCTTCTTGTTATTGCTAAACACTTTCTGATGATTCAGATGAGTCAAAACTCCCCAAAAATATAATTTTTAGATTCATAGTTAACTTCACGTGTGAGAAAATATTTCCCGCTTTTCACGGAATTTGAATTAGAAAGGATGGGTTTCTAACAACTGAACTTCTTTCTGGACATCAACAGGCTCAGGAAATCTAGTTTGAAGATAATCTTGAAAAATGGTAGAGGTGCAAATGTCAAGCCCCAAGTGAGGGACTTTAAGCAGGGATACTTGAGAATCACAAGAATCATCGGTACCCACAAACTTAGGGTGGACATTACTCTTATATGGATTAAAAAATATTTGTTGGATTCTAGGGTCCTTAAGGTCAGAACTACACTCAGCTTCCTCTATAGAAGGAAATAAAGTAGACTTATAAACTAGTAGAAGTTCAAACTTAGCTTTCAATATATTATAAATGTCTATCAAAGGTTAAGAATCTAACAAAGTATTCACCTCATTAATAACACTATCATCGTCAACATCAAACCCAAAGTGGGCTAGGAATTTCTCTAATGGATCTCCTAACAAAGTGTTTGGTAAAGATTTCTGAACTAAAGTACTAGTCATGTTCACTTCTTATAAATCATAGATCTCACAAGAAGGTTGTCTACTCATACTAAATAGATTTAGTTCAATGGTCATGTTACCAAAAGAAAAATTAACTATTCCATTTCCATAATTGATGACGATATTGTATGTAGCTAAAAAGGGATGACCTAAGATCACTGGTATTTGAGCCTCTGGGACCTGAAAAGGTTGGGTGTCTAGGACAACAAAATCCACTGAGGAAACTATTATATCAACCTGAATCAAATCATCCTCTGTTACATTAAAATTCTCTATGAATCTATCATCTTCGTCAGAGACTATTGTCTTTAAATCGTTAAACTCTAAATCAATAGCCTCATGACAAACTCGTTCCTCTAAACTATTATCGGCTTCAAAAACAAGAAAATATTACATCGTCTAAAATAGTGGTATCTCTAGTCAAATCCTCTTCCTTTTGAATAGGTGAATAATTATTAATTGAACCAAAAATAACACTATCATCATGAAGCACAATTGGATTGACAATTTCCTGATCACGCTGCCTATATATTTTAAGTTCTTCACCAGTACTATCCTTATCATCATAATAATATGAAGATGTTTGAACCTCGTCTAAATAAGTAATGTTACCAATTCTATCCTCGTCCTCTTGACTAGGTGAATAATTATCAAGGGTAGCACTATATTGGAAATTAAAATCATTTTGAGCAATATTATTCTTTGCAAGACTTTCATTCACACTTAATACGAACCTATTTGTATTCTCAGTTAACTTCTTGAGGGAATCCTCTAGAGAAACAAATGGATCATAAGGAGTACTAGATCACAACTGCTCATGTGATTCTTTTAGAGAAAGAGTTGTACTATTATTTTTTCCTTTCACACTTAATTCAAACCTATGTGTCATTTCAGATAAATTCTTGAGCAATTATTCTAGAGGCATAATAGGTTCATGATGAGTACTAGATCGCAACTGCTTCAATGATTCTTCTAGAGGCATAATAGGTTCATTATAAGGAGTACTAAATTGCACATGCTTTAGGGCATCCCTCCAAGATAAAGAACTCGAATTTTGCTCATTTTCATGTTCATATGAGCAATAACCTCCAAAAGATTGATAGTGGTTCCAACTACTATCCACACTATATTGATAGTATGGATAATGTCCATTTTGAAATTCAGTCGGATACTCATTGTATTGGTCCTCATAATACCAATTCGACATTTTCTGACAAAAACTTCCTAATATATTTATAAAAAATATAAGAAAACAAATCCTAACAGGAAAAGGGTTCTAAACATGTACAAACAAGGATGACTAAACCAAGCAAACTTACTAAATCAAGCAAACAAAATGCATGATGGATCCAATTACATTGTTTCTAGACCAACTTCTATTCTTTCAAAAGGTGACTAGTTTATAGTTTTATCAAATCTCTTAGAACGATCCGAATTAGATTAAGTCGGATAGAAACAGGATAAGCTCTAAGGAGCTTTGATAACCCTGCCTCTTTGGCAACGTTTCCTTAGGTTACAAGGCGGCTCGAATCTACTTAAAATAATCTTTCTGAACTTTGAGTTAGGCTAACAGAGTAACCAATACAGTTCTTTTGAATGACTTTCTTATAAGCTCGTTACCCTATCGGTCTTTTTCTAGTCAAAATTTTAAGCTTAGGTTCCCGTTTGGTGACGTTTTCCTAAGGAGGGCAAGAAGGAAACAGTGATGAAATCCGAGTCCTTATCTTGTATAGTCAGTTCTTGCCCTTTACTAGAAAATAAATCCGTATTAAGTCCTCAACATATGTGCATTACGAAGGAATACAGAAAATCCACTTGCAGGGGTTTCGTGGATTGATAGAGCTTTACCTCCCGTGCCAGAAGGGCGATGAACCGTTGAAGTCGACTCGGGCCACTGACTGTTGTGTCAGTGTACGAACCCAAGGGGATGAGACAATATCGTAATTGTCGTCCTTCCCTATGCAGTTTATATTTAATATTACCCTTCCGTAGGGTTTAAAAATAAAAATAATTTCCAAAAATGTCCCAAAGTAAAGTCCAAAAAAAAAAAAATTTATAAAAATAAAAGATTTCCTAATACAATTTTCTGAAAATAAAAATAAATAAAACCCTAAAATTAAATAAAATTAAAATTCACTAAAAAAATATCTTCTTTTTTCGTTCTTTTCGATTTTTCTTTGACTCCAAGTCTTTAATCAATCAATATAATATTTGGCTCCAATTTCTGTTTAATCCAAAACCTGTAATACAACGATAAAATACCCCAAAACATAAAATATAACACATACAAAAAAATCTAACTGAACTAACTAACCTAAAAAAAAACTAAAAACAAATCTAAATACAAGTTCGCGTCGGCGCCGCCAAAAATTAAAGTGTTTTAGAATAATGGTAAATAGGTAAACTCTCAAACTTGTGAAGATTGATTTTAGATTTAAAAACTGATTTTAAACTAGAAAATATACACAAAATACAACAATAATATTCACAAATTATGAGGTTATGGATTTCACCATTAACCACTTTTAATTGGTTCCAAAAATAATAATTCTAAACAATTCTACTCAAATAAGTGACTCTAATTTTTGCTAAAGGTAGATTTTTAAAATATCAATTGTAAATCACAAGCATGGCTCATCAAAAGCTCTAGGTCCCAGCATAAACCATCAAATAAAATCCAATCAATTGAGAAAAATTATAATTTCAATTAAAAAGAAATGCAAAAGTCATAAAATTTATTAAAAGTTACCAATTAATCATGGAAAAATGGCTTCCTCATTGCCTCAGTGATGGGGTTTAGCTCATCTTGCTCAAAACAACCTCAAAAGATTGGTACATAGCTCAAAAAGTGTTTGAAAGTTGAAAAAAATAATAATACAGATGGTTCACTATAGTGTAACTGCATTGCAAACCACTGTTTTCACTGTTACATAAGAGAAGTGTTTCCGCTGAAGATAAACGTTGTTGTTGTGAAGATAACCGTTGCAGATGGATTGAAGAAATCGTCGCTGATTCCCTGTTCTTCACTACAACAGCAGCAACACTTTTTTTTCTTCCTGTTTTCTTCCCGAGCCTCCCTCATCCGATTTTTGTTGTTCTCTTTGCTATATATAGGTTTAGTAAACCCTAACAACTTATCCTTATTCGATAAGGACTCCCAAAACTCTCCAAAACCAATTCAAAATAGTGTTTTATCCAAAACTCTTTTCCGAACATATCATTGACTCTCCAGGCGATTTCACGACTTTAAACTCTCATGATTGACATGTATGAGTCTTCTTGTTGTTATTAAACACTTTCTGATGATTCAAATGAGTCAAAACTCCCCAAAAATCGAATTTTTAAATTCACAGTTAACTTCACGCGTGAGAAATATTTCCCGCTTTTCACGGAATTTGAATTGGAAAAGGGATGCCCCCTACCCACTCGCGGGGTCCCTTTTGTAATTTTTCGGGTGCCTTTATCACTTTTTCTTGGACATTTTTATCATTTTTTGAGCCGATTTTTCCATAAATATTTATTTCCAAAAATACATACAAATATATAAAATTACCCAATAAGTAAAAATCGAGCATTAGTAATAACAGAGAATTGAGAACAATTTAGACACAAAATTGTGTCTATTAAATTCCCCAAAACTTATTATTTTCTAGTCCTCGAGCAAATCTAATCTAAAAATAAAAACCCTAACTCACTTTCGCAGGCATCGCGATTGCACTTAGCGTGTGCAATAAGCCCTTAAACCCATTGGTGTCCCTATCGGGCGAGTTTTGTCTTGTGAGGGTTTACAAGAGGTACACCCACAAAACCTTTTACTCCAAACCCTAGCTACTTGTGAACGATTGAGGGTAGATGATAGACACATTTTAGTGTCTAATTTGCACCTTAATTTCTAGTGAGTTAGTATTCGATTTTGTGTCTATTACGTGTTTTATTGCTTTTGTAGGTACATTAGAAGAATAAAGATTTGTGGAAAAATTGGCTCAAAAAGTGTTCAAAGCACCCGGGAAAATGGATCAAGGCACCCACACTTTGGATTGGGGCACCCTTGGATCGGGCTGAGCTGGATCGGGTCAACCCAGCGAGCCAGCGGGTCAACTCAGCGAGCCAGCGAGTCAACCCAGCGAGCCAGCGAGTTAACCCAGGATCGGCCGATCCAACTCATCGGGAAAGTCCTGTTTCAAACAGGAATGGATTTGGTTGCGATTTTTGGGTTGTTTTCGGCAATTGAAGATGACCCATTGCAATTAGAGTTGGAAGAAATTGAAAGACATCAAGAAATCCCGTGAAATCAGCTCGAGAAACCCATTTCTGGCCGGAATCAGGACTCGGTTCCTGTTTGGATTGGGATTGAAGAATTGGAGTGATTCGAGAGAGTTCTATTAGGTTTAGAACTCTCTCTAGGGTTTGTGAAGTCTATAAATACCAAAAGAATCGAAGAAAAAGATATACAGAAGCCTAGGGAGCAATTCAGAGAAAATCCGGTGAAGTTCCGGTGCCGCCGGTGACCTGCTGGTGCTCCGGCCGGCGTGTTCTTCATCCACCATCACCGAAGAAGACGACTCAGTAACATTTATAAGTGTTGCTGTTCCACTGTTGCAGCTCTGCTCCTGTCGCGTTAAGTTTTGAAGGTTCTGTTGCTTAAAGCTCTTTGTAACAGCTGAACCCTGTTCTGTGACACTTATATACGTATCTGTTCAGCTGTTGCACTATTCTTTAACCTTGTAATCAATATTTTGAGCAATGAAATCAACTTTTGAGCAAGTTTTCTTCACCATGGGGTAAGTTTATTTACTGGGATGATGGATAAGGTATTTTTCTCAATTTTATGTGATTTAATTATTTTCTAATAATTATTTATAATTCTTTTATTATTATTTGCATGGATTTAAATTAGAAAAAAATGTTTTTATTAAATAGTTGTGTTCTCTTTTGATGGGTCATGCTTAGTTAATTACTCTTGATGTCTCATGCTTAGGATTTACAATTATTCTTTTAGGAAACATATTTTTGGCAAACTTGAATTAAATTGTTAAAAAGAATTACATGATTAATCACATAGATTGTTAGAATTACCTGATTCCTGATTCCTGGTATTTTCCATATTTTCTAAAAATCATCTCTAGTGTATTTTCCTGATTTTTATTAGTTTAGG
>JAJJMC010033926.1:0-10857 GCA_023531435.1 Papaver californicum | reverse complement strand
ATTATAGAAGATCTCCTTTAAGATCAAACAATTCCATCGAATTGAGTATGATTGTATGTGTGATAGCATCTACTATACCAGGAATATCAATGAACCCAATTATTGCAATTGCTCAGGATACCCTTTTTTAGCTTCTAGGGTCTATTTCTTAGTTCAAGATCCCTCTTACTAACTGGAATCAAAGAATTAGTAGATCTCTTCCGCCCAAAATGGGAATGGGCTGGGGTTATGAACTTATAATCTGATGATGGAGTTGATTCCATGATTATAAGTTCATTCCATACCGGACCAGACCGGAATAGGGTTATGTACATTCTCATTATGAGAAGGGGGTATTCGAGCGTATGTAAATAGATACTATGTTTACATATGGATCCCTGCGTCGTTACATTCCATTTAGGATTAGGAATAGGCGTAATCGGACCTGCTTTTTACATATTTCTCGTTATTTGGGTACCATATTCACTTCTTTGGGCTTCTATTGAATCGAGAAGTAGGTTTGATTGTACATCTTTTTGATATATCTAAGGCATCCTCCGGATAATTCAAATCGAAGCAATTGGATGTCCGACTCGGGCCTATATGACATGACCGATCGATAGAAATACTCCAACACTCCACCCTTGTCATATATTCCCATACATCACACTAGATCGATATCATATTCATGGAATACGATTCACTTTCAAGATGCCTTGATGGTGAAATGGTAGACACGCGAGACTCAAAATCTCGTGCTGAAGAGCGTGGAGGTTCGAGTCCTCTTCAAGGCATAATATTGAGAATGCTCATTGAATGAGCAATTCAATAAGAGATCTCGGATCGAATCGATATTGATAGACCGAGTCTCTGTTGATACGAAGTAGTCCGGCGATCCCTACGAGCCGAGTCCGCGCTGTTGGAATTGGAATAAGTTCGGCAGCGGATCACTAAATTTTGGAGATCTTCTCTATCTAATGAATGGGGAGTCCACTTTGAAATCGTCCGCACTGCACCACCCCCCGAGTAGATGCTTCAACAGGAATCACACAGGGGTAAATTGATACAATAGAAACCTCTGATAAAATGCCCGCCCGTAACCCAGCAGATAAAGTACATTACATAGTCCGTTTTAGGGATTGGCGACTTACCCATTCAGTGATTTTGGCACTGGACGTTCCCAAAATGGGTACTATCAGGTCGGGTGAATTCGATAATAGACGTCTGTTGGCATTCCAGCCTTCCTTCCCCTTTCAGGGCAAGAAAATCCAGTACCTCTTGGTCGTGTGAATATCTGAATAGGACGAACCGAACCGGCCCCGTGGATATCTTTGCTTCGGAACAAAACAATTAGAATTAGGCTCGGTCAACTGGAATGTGTATTAGCCATATAGGAGATCTTTCAATTGAGAAGATCCATCGACTTGAGACGAAGAGAAAGGTCTATCTATTTTAGTTAGTTATTCAGTTAAACCAATGAAATGATTCATTATTGGAGCAGATAGCAAGAACCATTTCATCGGACATGCGTATTTTTTCTTTTCCAATGGATTTACATGTTTCATTAATGGAAATTTTTTGATGTAGTGAGTAATAGGCTCTGGTTGTTCGCCGTTCAACAATTCTTTTTTAGGCAGTTCATACCATTCATACGTAGTGTTTTGATCTAAGATTTCAATTCTTCTATCTTTCAGCAGTAGCATATTGTTCCATGTAGCTAAGGTCAAAAATATGGAAGAAACAAGTCTTTCCACGACTCTACCACCCGGTCAATTCTGTTCCACTTAATCCCTCTTTCATGGCCACATATCTTTCCGGCTAAGGAATGGGAAATCTTTCTCCTCTTCTCTTACATGAATCAAATGTTTCATTTCATCCGGGAAAAGCCACCTCTTTCTCAACAATTTCTTTGTCATTTGATCCAATAGCGTTCCATTAGATAGGAACAGATTTGATAAATACTGATAACTCTCGGATGGAGTATTAGAACGGAAAGATCCATTAGAGAATAAACTATTGGTTCTAAGCCATCTCTGGCGATGAATCAACAATTCGAAGTGCTTTTCTTGCGTATTCTTGATGAACCAGCGTTTATATATAGATGTAGGAGGCTTTGTTTGGGAAGTAAGAAGCCCCTTTGACATCTCTTGATCTGCAAAGAATTCTCGACGTGAAAACACAGAGATAAAGGGCTGATCTTTGAATAGGAAAAAGAATGGATCTGCAGGGTCCCAAATGTATTGGCTTATTCGAAAAAAACCTTGTTCTTTGGAGGATCTATCTCGTGTCTGGTACTGCATGGTTCCACTCTGCAAGAACTCCGAATCATTCTCTTGAAGCTCAGCCTCTTTATGATAAATGATACGCTTGCCCCGAAATGACCTGGCCCAATAGGGAAATCCCAATTCATTGGACCTTTCGATACAATCAAATAGATTGCCACAAGGGCGCCATATTCTAGGAGCCCAAACTATGTGATTGAATAAATCCTCCTCTATCTGTTCCGGGTCGAGGGCTCCTTCTTCAAACTCCGACTCGTTTTTTTCATATAGAAATCTCTGATCAACAAAAGAACAAGATCCATTTTGCATCATATCTAAGGGATTTCTTGGTTCGGACCGAAGAAGCAATGTCACTCGATCATTATCAAACTGACTGCAATCTTTTTCTGTCCGTGAGGATCCCACCAGAGCGCCTTCTACTTCTAATAGGCCATGAACTAGATCAGAATCATTCTCAACGAATCCATAAGAAGTGATCCCATTTTTTTCATCGGGTCCGGGTAGAGACCAAAGATCTTGAGCGACCGATCCGGCAGAACAACTCAAAAGATAAAGAAGTATCGTTAATTTCTTCATGCTCGTTCCAAGCTCGAAGTACCATTTGTACAAAAAAGAATCCCCTTCCTTACATGATTTCTTCTTCATATAGATAGATATAGGATCTATGGGGCAATTACTTAGAAGTATATTTTGTGCCACAGCCCTTCCTATCTGATAGAAAAGGATCCCATGATCCTGAACCGATCTTACCTGGGATCGCAAATCCCAAGTTTGTCTATGAAGAGCGGATCTAATTGTATTAGTGTCTAGAATGGATTTCTTCTGTGTAATACTAATGGATAGGGCCTCATTGGTAAGTGCTACAAGATCTCGTGCATTGGAGCCCATGGTTATGGCCCCGAATCCATTAGTATGGAACATTTTCTTTTCCAAGTGAAATCCCCTAGTATATGAAAGAGTGAAAAAGTGCTTTCGTTGTTGTGGAATAAGAAGCCTCCGTATCTTAATGCATGTATTTAATTTATTCGGAGCTATTAGAGCGGGATCTACTTTTTGGGGAATATGAGTCGAAGCAATAACAAGGAGATTTCTAGTGGAGCATCTTTCACAATCCCTGGAGAGATAGTTCACTAATAGACCGAGGGATAAGTAATTCGACTCATTCACATACAGATCATGAATGTTTGGAATCCATATTATGCAAGGAGACATTGCTTTTGCTAATTCGAATTGAAGGGTGATATCAAATCGGTCTTTTTTCGGCGTCATATACATAGTTAGCGCATTCGTCATAGTTAGCAGCTCTGTATCAAGGTCATCATCGATATCGTCACTAGCATCAATCTCGATATTGTCACTACCATCAATATCATCAATAAGATAACCTTTAGGCTTGTCATCCAGGAACTTGTTCGGAAATACCGTAATGAAAGGAACATAAGAGTTTGTCGCTAGGTATTTGACCAAATAGGATCGTCCAGTTCCTATAGAACCTATCACTAAAATACCCCTAGACGGGGATAGGGCTAAGCGGAGCGAAAAGGGTTTTCCATGAGATGGGAAATGAAAACTATTAGCCCCACACGAGGTTTGTGAATAAGTGATTGTCTGATAATGAGCAAGGAATATCCGTCTTTCTGCTAAACAGGATCTATTGAACTCATAATTCATTAGATCTTTTTTATGAATGTCAACTAAGTATCGTAAGTAAATTGATCCCGGTTGTTCAACCATTTGATAACCAGAGTCATTCTTTGATAAATGATCACTATGAGTCAGACTCAATAGAATTTGATCAATCCTTTTTTTTGTCGTTAAGGTGGAGAACTGAACCAAGAATTCTCTTTCTTCATCATCAATCGAATCACTGTTCGCGACCCAGGATTCTATTTTATCATCAATCCAATCAACGTTCACGTTTTTTCTTTTTCTTATCAATGAATAGATCTCTTTACTTGTACGACTTAGATATCTCGTATTTCTCGAAAAAGTGATTCGATTGATGGGATTTGGTATGATACTTATGATATCGATGAGATTGATATTCAAATATTTCTTCTTAGAACGTATTGATTTGACCCCATAAGTGGGACCACCACCCAATAGCATGTTGCCACCAGAAGCAGAACCCCGTATTTCTTCTAGAGAATCTCCTAATTGTTCCAGAGCAACTAGAAAGAGATTCTTTAACCAGAAAGAGTTCAGTTCAGATGTAGGATACCTATCCAGAAGTTTTCGCAACTCAATCATGTATGATGGAATCATCAAAGATTTGATCTTTTCGAACTCTGTCTGTAACTCACTAGAGGCCCGGGAAACAAAGAGAAGATGTGTACGAACGAGATATCCAGCAACAAGAAGAAGGAAAAGGATTGAATAGAGGAACTCCCGAGCATTTGGTGATCTCAGATGTATCCATATCAATGGAACGGGTGACTCATTATTTCGATGAATCATTTCTTCGGACAGAAGAAGATTATGTAAACACTTACTCGAAATCTCACTTATCGGATTCCATTGTGGAAGAATCGCCCACAATTTTTTCTGAGGAATTGGCCATGATGTATCTGATCCATGCATAATATCATGAAAAACGGATACAAATTTTTGACTGCTACTTAGTATCGGCAATAGGTCTGAAAAAGTATCTAAAAGGGTGAAATTTAGATATTTGCACCCTGCCGAAGTAAGGAACCATGGCATATATGTTTGTAACAGATTCCATTTTGAGAGATTTGAAAAAGCACTATCTCGTTGAAGGGTTCTATACATCTGCCATTTCTCAACGCATTTCTTTAGACAAAGACTCTGTTTTTTCCTCTTTTCGGATGGTAAATATTTCTCAGAACATGGAGTGTGAATCAAACCCATGTTTGAATTGAAATTGAGATACTGATGCAAGTTCTTCCCTTCTGAATCAGAGAGATTCATATCTGAAAGAGGTTGACAATAAGTTCTTTCAAAATTGACTATTTGTCCCTCTGTTAGAGGTGTTCCAGAAATGTCTGGGATCGAGTAAATAGCTCTACGAACGAATGGATCGGATCGAATTGGAAAATGGAAAGATTTGTACAAGTTATACCTTTCGTCACCACTTTGTGGAAAATCGTTAGGTATGAATATGTTAGATACCTGTGACTCGATTGATGAAATAGTATCTCTCTCCAAAAAAACATGTTTTTTTGGACCGACGCACAAAGAAAAAATGTTGTTGCGAATGAACAAGATATTGAGGAATTGTCCATACGTAAGATCATAATTATTGATACGGGCCTTTTCCACATAAAAAGGGAATCTTTTGTTACAATCGAACCAGAAGTGATGTGGATTATTCAAGAATCGAAGTCGATTTGCTTTATAAAAAGAAGAGATCAATGAACTTCTATGAAATGGTTTCACGGGATTCAGCCAATTGTCTCGATCGTGGGATATCATTGAGAAATAGGAATCGGTGTTATCAAAGTCTTTCCTGCGATTATTTCTAGTATGAAATGAGTCAATCATCCACTTTGGTATCTTATTGAATAAAAACGGTGATATTGTTCCTCCATTGATCAAGAATTTCGATTTTTGGGAAGTATCACGATTATCCAATAAGAAGGGTTTCAATTTATTCAAATGAACGATTTGAACACCTATTGATTCTAACAACTGATTGCAGAGTTGATCATTCGGCCCTTTCAATTCATAGATGTGGATCTCGGACCTATGAATGGGGATATTCCCGATACTCACAAAGAAAAAAGGAAGTGACTTAGACAAAAAGAGAAGTGACTTGGACAAAAAGAGAAGTGACTTGGACAAATCTTGTTTGTCGATAACCTCGGACCAATCAATCGAATATTGATTAATACGTAATCGACCGAACACTACTTGAAAACGGCTCTTCTGCTCAGAAACGAAATGTTCCAAATGTTCCTGGAAATTATTGCTCCCGTTGGGCCATTTGTATCTATATGCATTAGGATCCCGATTCATGGATCTCTCGGTTCGAGAAATAAGAGGATCGAACCATTTCTTCTGACTCTTTTTCAAATTCGATAAATGTTGGTTGATCGTATATTTCATTATAGTTCTATGATTCAGAGTATCATTTCCTATTTGATCCCTTTGAATTCCATAAAAGAATCGATTCGATACATTTCTTATGTACCCATAGGTGCTATATTGGATTTGAATCAGATTTCGGATCAATCTATATTGATTGACTGCCTCCATTATGTTGTTGCTAGCAAATACCACTCTTTTTGGTTTTGGATCTTCCAAGTCATTCCCGCAGGAGATCCGGACCGATTTTTTTCTGATCCTTCGATAAAAAGATTCATTCTCTTCATAAAAAATAGGAGGTAGAACCAAGAAAGATTTCTTTTTCGATTCATCCCTGGAGTTGAATACCTCATTCAATAATTTTTTTTTATCCAACCCGTAGGAATCAATAGAAAAGGAAAATCCCTTATGATACACCAGATCCGGCTCGGTTATTGATAGAGTGAATAGATCTGCCATTTCTTGAAATCTCTCTTCTGATTCAAAATCGCGGTGTAACGTGTACCCCCCCCTGTTTCGGTCATGGAATAGATGAAAGAAAGAAAAAAATGGATTTTGGTTCAAGAATGAAATCTTATTGGAACTGGCCATATCCGGTTCATCCTTCGGAACCATATCACATCCCGGATCTGATGAAATAGGATGAATTGAGACGGTATTTTGTAAATACGTAATTATCTTGAATATATCAACCATTTCTTTATTTTCCGATCGTCTGGAAGGGACAAAAGAAACATCTTGTTCTTTCTTCAACAATTTATGATCTCTAGTGGACCTCTCAGTAGGATTCGAACCCAGATGAAGTTCTGACCATCTGTCAGAGAAAAAGGAACGAATTGATTTTGTAGAATTCCCAAGAATTGCTTCGATTTCTTCCGGAAGCAGATGATTATTCATCTGCTTCTCACGTTCCGTGAATAGCCGGGACATTGAGGAATATCCAGAAAGGCATTTCGGGAATCGGTCTGATTTTCTCTCTGTTCGTTCCGTTTGAAGAAAGGAAGGATCCCAAAGAATCGATCTTTCTTTTAGTTGTTGAATCTCTCTTTGATTGATCAATGTGTGATATTCCGAATCCTCATTACTAATCGAATCGAAAGGGTCTCTGGATTGATCAGAAGATCCTTTCAATTGGCTAGAATTCGTTACTTGAACGAAAATAGATCTTGTGGAATCATATTGAATATTTGACGATACATTCCGTACCTTGCTAAAAAACCGATCCTTGCTTACCAACCACACATTGTCTAACCAAATCCAACTCTCTCTCGATACGTTCCTCAAAAAATCCGACTCGTGCAGATTCTTCCCCCAACTAACGAAGATATCTTGGCGGAATTGCCACATATGAAATTGAGCACAATTTTGCAAAGAAATACCCCACTTGTTTCTCGAGAAGAGATGGGAAACATGTTCAATCTCATTTGATTGAATAGTTGACTCAGCTCCTTGTTGTTTGAAGAAACCCTCCACTTCAATTGGTCTTTTTTCACGAAAAGCAGACATGAGATAACAAATCCAGTGTTTCACTAAGATTTCGAATAGCTGGCCCGAATTCAAGTTGATTATGTTTCGCTTCTTCCTCAGAGAAAGACGATCAAACAATTCCCAATCATGGTCCTTGCGGATCGGATCATCCGTATAGGATACAAAAAGAAACTCCAGATATTTGATATCTTTCTCTTTAAATGAGATCTCAATTCCAGCTACGGTTTCCTTAGATATCTTACAACTAGAATTCCACCTTTTTCCGATCCGGTTCCTCCACCACCGCGAACCCCAGTTAGAGTCAGGCATGATACACTTTTTCGTTATTGGGAGAACCCAAGTACTCTCTTTCGGATCCATGAAACAACTCTCAGAGATCTTTTTCCCTTTTGGAAGATAGAGGAGCGAAACAATCAACCTATTAATATTGGAAGACCAAAAAGATTCTTCCGATGTATCATTTCTGGGTCCAATGGAATTCATAGGTATAGGAAGAAGCCCCATCAAATAGAGATTTTTTCTTTCGACCATATTTCGATTGTTAATACGATATATAAGGACCGCTACTACAAGCAGTACTACACCTTTGATCGTGAAATATCGATTGCTTGTTGAACCCTGTGAATCGCGTGAAAGGAGGATACTCCAAATTCGGGGGTCAAAGAGTTTCATAAAACGTTCTTGGTGGAAAAAAATGTGAGTGAAAGATCCCACTGAATCGAATTTGGTCCATGAATCTAAGAAATAGTGAGAATTCTTGATCTCTCTCAATATCTCTCTCAATTCGAAGATCCAGGATTTGAATTGATGTCGTTTCATTGATTCCTGTTTCATTGATTCCTCCTAAAGATTTCATTTCAATTGGAATTTGGTTATTCACGATGTACGATGATCCCTGTTAAGCATCCATGGCTGAATGGTTAAAGCGCCCAACTCATAATTGGCAAATTCGTAGGTTCAATTCCTGCTGGATGCACGCCAATGGGAACGTTCAATAAGTCTATTGGAATTGGCTCTGTATCAATGGAATCTCATCATCCATACATAACGAATTGGTATGGTATATTCATACCATAACATATGAACAGTAAGAACTAGAATTCTTATCAATACTGGAACTCATAGGGAAGAAAATGGATTTATGGATGGAATCAAATATGCAGTATTTACAGACAAAAGTATTCGGTTATTGGGGAACAATCAATATACTTCTAATGTCGAATCAGGATCAACTAGGACAGAAATAAAGCATTGGGTCGAACTCTTCTTTGGTGTCAAGGTAATAGCTATGAATAGTCATCGACTCCCGGGAAAGGGTAGAAGAATGGGACCTATGGGACATACAATGCATTACAAACGTATGATCATTACGCTTCAACCGGGTTATTCTATTCCACCTCTTAGAAAGAAAAGAACTTAAAAAAAAATACTTAATAACACGGCGATACATTTATACAAAACTTCTACTCCGAGCACACGCAATGGGGCCGTAGACAGTCAAGTGAAATCCAATTCACGAAATAATTTGATCTCTGGACAGCGTCATTGTGGTAAAGGTCGTAATGCCAGAGGCATCATTACCGCAAGGCATAGAGGGGGAGGTCATAAGCGTCTATACCGTAAAATAGATTTTCGACGGAATGAAAAAGACATATCTGGTAGAATCGTAACCATAGAATACGACCCCAACCGAAATGCATACATTTGTCTCATACACTATGGGGATGGTGAGAAGAGATATATTTTACATCCCAGAGGGGCTATAATTGGAGATACCATTGTTTCTGGTACAGAAGTTCCTATCTCAATGGGAAATGCCCTACCTTTGAGTGCGGTTTGAACCATTGATTTACGTAATTGGAAGTAACCAATTAGGTTTACGACGAAACCTAGAAATCAATCACTGATCCAATTTGAGTACCTCTACGGGATAGACCTCAACAGAAAACTGAAGAGTAACGGCAGCAAGTGATTGAGTTCAGTAGTTCCTCATATAAAATTATTGACTCTAGAGATATGGTAATATGGAGAAGACAAAATTGTTTGAAGCACCGACAGAACCGGAAGCGCCCCTTGTTTCAAAGAGAGGAGGACGGGTTATTCACATTTCATTTGATGGTCAGAGGCGAATTGAAAGCTAAGCAGTGGTAATTCTACCCCCGGGGAAAAATAGAGATGTCTCCTACGTTACCCGTAATATGTGGAAATATCGACGTAATTTCATAGAGTCATTCGGTCTGAATGCTACATGAAGAACATAAGCCAGATGATGGAACGGGGAGACCTAGGATGTAGAAGATCATAACATGAGTGATTCGGCAGATTTGGATTCCAATATATCCACTCATGTGGTACTTCATCATACGATTCATATAAGATCCATCTGTCTAGATATCATTATATACATCCAGAAAGCCGTATGCTTTGGAAGAAGCTTGTACAGTTTGGGAAGGGGTTTTGATTGATCAAAAAGAAGAATCTACTTCAACCGATATGCCCTTAGGCACGGCCATACATAACATAGAAATCACACTTGGAAAGGGTGGACAATTAGCTAGAGCAGCGGGTGCTGTAGCGAAACTGATTGCAAAAGAGGGTAAATCGGCCACATTAAAATTACCGTCTGGGGAGGTCCGTTTGATATCCAAAAACTGCTCAGCAACAGTCGGACAAGTGGGTAATGTTGGGGTGAACCAGAAAAGTTTGGGTAGAGCCGGATCTAAGCGTTGGCTAGGTAAGCGTCCTGTAGTAAGAGGGGTAGTTATGAACCCTGTAGACCATCCCCATGGGGGTGGTGAAGGAAGGGCCCCAATTGGTAGAAAACAACCCACAACCCCTTGGGGTTATCCTGCGCTTGGAAGAAGAAGTAGAAAAAGGAATAAATATAGTGATAGTTTGATTCTTCGTCGACGTACTAAATAGGAGAGAAAATCGAGAATATGTTTCTTCGTCTTTACAAAAGAAAAAAAGATAGGAGTAATTAGCTGTGACACGTTCACTAAAAAAAAATCCTTTTGTTGCTAATCATTTATTAGCAAAAATTGAAAAGCTCAACATCAGG
>JAJJMC010033920.1:0-10660 GCA_023531435.1 Papaver californicum | reverse complement strand
TTTGTGTTTATTTATTTGGGATACAAGAGAATAATTTACTGAGGGCTGACTCAACAGCTAAAAAAAACAAACAAAAAAGAAACAGCAGAATTCAACCTAATTTCACAGCAAAAGAGTCCTGTAAGACTCGGCCGTTTCTTAGGTACATCACTCACGAGTCATACTTCTCTCGTTATCAGTTTTATTCCTAGCATTTATTAGTACATAATAACTTCTTATGATTCCCTCGGTCAATAGGTATTAACCTAATTAATTAGTTGATGATCAAGAACCGTAAATAGCTCGCAAGGCTTTGACGTCATTTACTTGCACTTGCCTCTTCGTGGTTCCAGGTTGAAACACAGGGTACATGATTGCGTTTGGTTCAAAAATATGTTCCAGCCCTAATAAATGTCCAATTTCATGTGCAGCAACAGATTCTAAATCCACGGTGTCTGATCCTGGACTGGTACTCCATTTATCCTCTGCGTTGAAGTATAACCTACCATCATTTGGTGCAAACGCATGAGCGACTACTCCCATTTGACCATCAAAGCTAGAACCATCATCATGATTTCCTTTGTGGAATCCAATAACCATGTTAGTTTCTACATCAGCATCGGTCTCCTCTGTGAACTTAAAGTTACTCACAGCTTCCCATTTCGCAAAAGCTTGTGTAATAGCATATTTCAGGGTTTGGTTGTCTACTTTGTCTGAGATATTACTGTTAGAGCTACTAAATCGATAAGTGAGGTGAGCACTTGACCATTTTTCTGGGGTCCTAGCTGCAGGTTCATCTTGCTTCTGCTTCTTCTTCCTCCTTTCGGATACCAACAAAGTTGGAGCATCGACAACGTCTGCTCGTCCACATCGAGGCATCATCATTTGTTTCACTGTTTCGGCGTCTAAACTCCCAGTGGCATCTATACCATAATTGAGTTGATAAGTTATGATTTCAAACTCTAAGTCCTCATCAAACTCGTCATCGTATGCATGAACAGCACTAGGATTCTCATCATTCAAGTATCCAAATCTTTTAAAATATTTCTTAACATTATGCAAACCTGGTGCGGTCTGACCAATGTGACTTCCTTCGAGATCTTGAAGAAACTCTAATGGCGCAGCAGATAGAGTTGGGTTTGGGAGAATGGCTAAGAAGATGAGAAGAACAAATGGTACAAGTTGAAAATATGGAACTGCTTTGGTGGTTTCCATTGTGCTTACAGAAGTAATAACACAACTGAACTTCTAAGTTTTTTTGTTTTTGTGCTGTATTCCGAATCCTATCTCAACTATTTATAGAGAAATATAGATGCTATAATTCATTTCATAATCATATAATTTAACATCCTTGATTGAAGTTCCCTACCCTAGAGATATAAGTACAAAATACAGATCACAGCGTGTGGTCCTTCATAATTAAGGTTGATGTGATAAGTTCACCAAATTAATAAAAATCAACACTTAATGATGCATAGCGACTCAAGCTGTTAGTTACTTGTCATTGATAATGTAGGCCAAGGGTTGGTAATCTAAAGTCAATTTACTTACTCTTTTTTGTTTTCTAAATTGATTGGTATATAAATCTAGCTAAGGCGCGGATTGCATCATATACTGTATATGCACAATACAACTCTATCACACATGAAGGCTGAACCTATAAACACTGACTACGTACACTGACAAATTAAAAAGGAGACGAACTCTGGTCTTGAGCTAACCTTGAAATCCAGATAACTTGATCAAAATCTACAAAATTCTTACGCGTCATTGTCGCACAATCTGACAGTTCACCAATCCTGTGAGATAGTGCAAGAATAGGGTCTGTCAACGGATCCCTCCTCGTAACTTAAAGCAATCATTACAAGATTTTCAACAAGAAATTGTTTTTTTCATCTTTTAACATTGTTTCGAAAATTTTTGGTTTCATACAAAGTGTCCAATATATTTTCACTAACTGATCATAAAAAACTAGAAAAACAGTTAAGAGGTTTGAAGGACTGCAATTATGTCATATGGACCGAAATTACATAGATGAGTGGAACTTACACAAATTTGTTACTGCTACAACATATGGATGCACTAAATACTTTTTGCGGGTTTCTACGAATATGCAAGATCAAATAGATTGACAGACTAGTCCAGCATTAAGTTTTTTTTTGCTCAAACATAAATGAAGATAAGTATCGTCATCACAAGAGTAAATCTAGTTGTTAACAAGTTGTAATCATACTTTCATTCTCATCAACAACTATCTTTACTCTTTGCACATGCACTTCTCTATAAATTAACATGTTATTTAATCAACACCTCAATACAAACTCATCCTAAACCTGAATCTTTACAACCATGGGTTCTTCTAGAGATTTCTTACTGTTGTCTTTGGTCATCATGTTTTTAACTATTAACACCAAATGTTGCTCGGGGGCTCGTTATCTTACGCAAACTATTTCAAAAGAAAACCAGTATCCACAATTGAAAGAGAACCGATCACTCGGAAATGCAGAAAATACTCTAGACAAGCTACATGTCCAAAAAACTCCCGACAACGACTCCAAATTTCAAGAAGATTGCGGTGATGTATCTACAGAAGAACCCAACAATGAATGTCAAGAAACTCCCAACACAAAATGGACTCCAAAAGATTCTTACAACAAACCCGCAGTTCCAAAATATTCAAATGACCCCGAATGTTCAGAAAATCCTGATGAAAAACCGGTTATTACAGAAGATCCTGACAACATACACGTTGTTCCAGAATGTTCCAACAACACACCCAGTGAGACCTCCAATGACGAACCACCATGTTCCGACACAACAAAAGTTCCCGTCGAACCACAATGCTCAAACACAGTACCGGTAGTTCCAGAAACTCCAGACGAACCAGCATGTCAAGAAACTTCGATCAAACCGACAGTTCCATAAAAATTCACTACATAAGTCTCATTTGGCTTGCCTTCCAACTTCCATTTCATAAATTTGAAGTTATTGTGTCCTTAATCTAGTTTTTGCTTCTTTGTTTCCTAATCAACACTTTTCCTTGCCTCTCTTCCTGCTACTACTACTAGCCCCTGATGGCATCAAAATAATGTGGTCCGTTTCCTCGTAAATGGATTATCCCACACTCAATAAAGCTTTAGTATTTAGTTCCATTGAAATACTATCCTCTCAATAACTATTTGTTACTGTAATTGTCTCAATGGTTTTGTTATTATCGGTCTTGTTTGAAGGATATGTTTAATGAGAATTGTGTTTTTATATATCTAATGAATTTATGCGTAGATGATCTATATTATTGATGTCTTAGTGGGGTCCTCGTGATTGTTCTGATGAATCTCATCACACTTTTAAAGATATAAATTAGCAGATACTCTTCACAGCTTCATAATTGAAGTTGCACGAACAAAAGAGACAAAGGACTAAATAATAAAAACAACCATTTGACATTTTCTAGATTCTCTGTATATTAGGTTCTCTAAATTAAACACCCAGAACAGACCAGCATAATACATTACTATATATATTCCTCTTAGAACCAGAATTGGATCAGATTCACTGTCAGATTCTTGGTATGAACCCTGCTCAGGACCCTCACCCTCCAACTCATTCTGGCCAAAGAGATCCTTTTGAAGAGGGACACATTCTAAGAGCTGTTACGAATACGCTTGCGACCTTTCATGGACGGTAGCACAGATTTTCTCGTATGCATCTATAGAGTGATCAAAAAGTGGTTAGAGTCAAGTAACTAGCAACCTTGATTAAAATGATAGCATTGAATCGTTGAAACTTACAACAAGTTAATCTAGAGTATTGTAAATAGGACGGAAGAAATGGATATGAGGAGATAAAAAAATGGGATGAAATAAAATTTTTAAAAAAATGGGATAAAATGAAAATTGAAAATTTTAAAGAATTAAAAAGATTAGTTTAGAATAGAAATTCTAGATTTTATTGATAAAGATGAATTCATACTGGACAAGTAAAGATCACGTCAAAATCACAATCCTTACCAATCAAAATATAAATTACATGTAATTTGATCAATTATATCGTTCAAAAAACAAAATTTTCATAATCTTTCTCAATATTAAGGATTTTATTGTTTATATCAAAATTTAAACTTGTCCGGTGGTTTCTTCGTTTGGATATTTGGATGAATAAGTTCTATGAGATCTAATTTTTGAATGTATTTTCCTCGTTGATTCTTGTTTATCAAATGACTGATGACGACAGGTCTTCAACACAGGCAAAGAAAGAGTTCAATTCTAGAATCAAGTAGGTTCATGTTAAAATACGATTAATGTGGAAAAATCGCTTAATTAATCTTTTTGTGTCTAAAAATTTAAATTTTATTTCCACCTAACTTGTTTCCCTCCTCATATCCTTTTCTTCCCTCCTATTAACATCACATTTAATTTATTGCTTAGAATAAAATAAATACATTTAGTCATGAGACTCATAATCAAATTAAATAGCTTTTTAATCATCGATTCAGTTTAGATTTTCTCAAATCTACTGAGAAGGTAATGTTATGTTTGTGTGGAGCCTGGTAGTGCACGACCCGGTTTCGCACTTGACCCGATTCAAAAGGCGGCCCGTTAGGAAATTAAATAAAAATTTCTCCCAAATATTTCAGTAGTCTCTATATATAGAGAGTTGCCCTATATAGGGTTTGTATCGTATTATTATCATCGTTGTATTCCTATGGAACTTTGTTTTTGAGATCATAGTGAAAACCGCAGCCGCTCCTTGGACGTAGCTTAAATTGGGTGAACCAAGTACATCTTGTGTGTCTTTGTTTTTCATTTTGTTTTCTCTATAGCATCGATCCTAACAACTCGTATCAGAGCCAGATTCGTGAAGAATTCTGGGAAGAATCGATGGAAGGAGGAGAAGAGGACAGAACGACAGAGAAAGGGGCGTCGATATCATCTACGATATGGATCGGATCTACAAACGCAATCGAAAAGTTTGATGGGTCAAATTTCGCGTACTGGAGAATGCAGATTGAAGATTATCTCTATGGGAGAAATTTGCAGCAACCTCTATTGGATTCAACGAAGCCAGATGGGATGTCCGAGGCAGATTGGAAACTCATGGATCGACAGGTTCTAGGGGTTGTTCGATTAACCCTAGACAAGTCAGTTGCACACAGTGTTGTGAAAGAAAAAACCACTGCTGGTCTGATGGTGGCCTTGACGAGTATGTATGAAAAGCCGTCGGCGAACAACAAGGTGCATCTGATGAAGAAGTTGTTCAGATTGTACATGGAAGAGGGCGCTTTAGTTACAAAGCACTTGAATGAGTTTAGTGAAATCGTTGATGCTCTTTCATCTATCGGGATAGAATTTGATGATGAAATTTGTGCCATAATCCTTTTGGCTTCTCTTCCCAACAGTTTGGAAGTTGTGAGAACTTCCGTAATTAATTCCGCCGGAAAAGAGAATCTATAGTATAATTACATACGCGATCTGATTCTAGGTGAAGAAGTTCGAAGGAAGGATTCTGATGAGTATTCGAGTAATGATGCTGCCCTTATCGTCGATTCAAGAGGAAAATCATCTCAGAAAAATAAAAATAGAGGAAGATCTAAATCAAGAAGAGGGCGAAACAGGGGCCAATCTAGAGGTCCATGGGGTCCGGCTTGATGGTGGAACTACGGCCAGATGGGCCACATACAGAAGTGGTGCAAAGAACCTAAGAAGAACGTGAATGAAAGTGCAAATGTTGTTACAGAAACCGTGCAAGATTCCTTACTGCTTTCTGTTGAAAGTCCCATGGAATCTTGGGTTCTCGACTCAGGATCTTCTTGGCATACCACTTCAAGCCGAGAATTTTTTGTTAACTATACTGTAGCTAACTTCGAGACTGTCTATTTAGCTAATAATAAACCAATTCAGATAATAGGCATTGGAGTGATCAAGCTTAAGCAGGAAAATGGATCAGTATGAAGAATCCACAAGGTTGGACATGTTCCACAGTTTAAGGGGAATCTTATTTTTATTGGGAAGCTTGATGACGAAGGGCATGGTCTTTATTTTGGTAGTGGTAGATGGAAGGTGACTAAGGGATCTATGGTAGTGTCTCGTGGTTACAAGATGGGTACTCTTTATATGTATTCAAGTCCAAGAGACTTGTCTATTGTTGGAATCGAACAGTAGATACAGTTGTTGTTGCTGAATCTAGTGATACTCATGGCACCAAAGGCTTGGGCATACGAGTGAGAAGGGCATGAAGGTACTTCAGTCGAACGGGAAACTGGCAGAATTGAAGACCATTGATGTTGGTATGTGTGAGAGATGCATCCTTGGAAATCAGAAGAAAGTCAGCTTCGTCAAACGCGGTAGAACTCCAAAACCAGAAAAGTTAGAGTTGGTGCATACTGATTTGTGGGGACCATCTCCAGTTCCATCACCTGGTGGCTCATTATACTACATCACATTTATTGATGACTCGACCAGAAAAGGTATGGATTTATTTTATGAAAAATAAAAATGATGTGTTTGATATATTTAAGAAATTGAAGGCTTTGGTAGAAAATGAGACAGGTTTGAAACTGAAGTGCCTAAGATGAGATAATGGGGATGAGTATATTGATGGTGGGTTCAAAGAGTATTGTGCTACAAATGGAAGCAGAATGGAGAAGACCATCCCAGGGACACCATAAAAGAATGGTGTAGTTGGGCGCATGAACCGGACCCTAAATGAACGTGCTAGAAGCATGAGGTTGCATGCTGGATTGCCTAAAGTTTTTAGGGATGATGCAACCAACACTGCATCTTATCTGATTAATAGAGGACCATCAGTTCCGTTGAATTTCAAATTGCCATAGGAGGTATGGAGTTGTAAGGAGGTAAATTTTTCTTTTTTGAAAGTATTTGGATGCTTGTCATATGTAAATGTTGATGCCAATGCTAGAAACAAACTTGATCCCAAATCCAAGAAATGTTTCTTTATTGGCTATGGAGATGATGTTTTTGGTTATAGATTTTGGAATGCAGAAAATCGGAAAATTATCAGAAGCAGGAATGTCATCTTCAATGAGAAGGTTATGTACAAGGTCAAATCAAAAGAAGTTGAAGAACCAGAGGCACCAGAGGTAAAAGATTCTGCTTATGTTGACTTGGGTGAGATTTCTAAAATCAGTATACAGGAGAAGGTTGTCAATAACTAGGAAAACGAAGTGCCTGAGATAGTAGTCCAGCTTCTCCAAACCTCATTACTCTATTTCCCACTCTTAGGAGAAGCAATAGGGTACCCAAGGCAGTAGATCGTTATTCCCCCTCTTTTCAACACATCTTGTTGTCAGATGGAGGTAAGCCTGAAAATTATGTTGAAGCTTTGCAAGTTGAGAATTCTAGCAAGTGGGAGTTAGCTATGAAAGATGAGATGGATTCTTTGCTCAAGAATCATACTTGGCAACTTACCGAGCTGCCAGAAGGGAAGAAGGATTTGCATAACAAATGGGTGTACAAAGTAAAAGAAGAGCATGATGGGAGTACACGTTACAAGGCCAGACTTGTTGTGAAGGGTTTTCATCAAAAGGAAGGTGTAGACTACACTGATATTTTTTCTCCAGTTGTGAAGCTAAATACAATCAGATTGGTTTTGGGAATTGTGGTTGCGCAGAACTTATATCTTGAGCAGCTAGATGTGAAAACTGCATTCCTTCACGGTGATCTGAAGGAAGACATTTATATGGTGCAACCACAGGGATTCGCAATACAGGGAAAGGAGAATCTGGTTTGCAAATTGAATAAAAGCTTGTATGGTTTGAAACAAGCTCCAAGACAGTGGTATATGAAGTTCCACAGTTTTATGGATACCACCGGCTTCACTAAGTGCGAATCAAATCATTGTTGCTACATAAAGAGGTCTGCAGACACTTTTATGATTTTGCTGCTATATGTGGATGATATGCTTATTGCAGGGCCTAGCAGTGAGGAGATAAATGATCTAAAGAAGAAACTGTCAAAGCAGTTTGCAATGAAAGATTTGGGAGATGCAAAGCAAATTCTTGGTATGAGGATCACAAGAGATAGCAATCATGGTACCTTGAAGTTGTCGCAGTCAGAATATATGAACAAGATTATGAAAAGGTTTAACATGGAGAGTGGAAAACGAGTGGGCACGCCTTTGGGTGGCCACTTTAAGCTAACCAAAGACCAGTCATGTAACACCCGAAATTTTCGCATGGCGCTTACTCATGGACGCGTCATGGCTTGGGTTGAAGCTTAGTCCTAAGCTTATAAAGCTTACCCAGATATGCATTAGGGTGTGGATGCCTTGTCCTTGAATTATAGTGTTAAGGCCCTATTACGCGTGATGTGTATCCGAGGAGGCATGATAGTGCAAAGGCACTATTATACCAAGCCAAAGTTGCATATGAAGAATACATTATAGTGCTAAGGTACTATTATGCCGTGATGCATTGTTAAAAATGCATCACTATGCCTATGTTGCATACCGAGAATGCATTTTAGTGCTAATGCACTATTATGCCGTGATGCATGATCGAATGCATCACCGAGCCGAAGTTGCATAAGTAAGAGCATCATAGTGCTAATGATATTATGCCGTGACGCATTGTTAAAAATGCATCACCGAGCCAAGAATGCATCACTGTGATGCATCAGCGTGTTTGTTTGTAGCTTACCCGAGAATGCTTGATGACACTTACCATTCAAATATTTATTTTTATTTTCGGCCTTGCAGTCGATGGACGACACTTACCATTCAAATATTTATTTGTAAAAATACGAATAAAATATATATAGGGAGGCAGCTTTGCTTGAATGTGCATGAGCGGTAATGCACATATAAATGCGATGTAGCCTATACCTTGGAGCATACCTTATGCATAAGCATCAATATGCTTGTAGCTTAACCGATGAAGCTTGAAGGTGCATGAGGGGTAATGCACATATAGATATGCGAAGTAGCCTATACGTTGGAGCATACTTGATGCTAAAGCATCAATATCCATGTAGCTTAGTCTATAAAGCTTGAATTATGCAAAAGCATCATTTAATCGTACTGCGTACTTGAGAATGCACATTTGCATAATAAATAGCGATAGTTATGCACAAGCTAGTGTATACCTTGCGAAAGTCCTTCGGCCTATACGGACTACTTTGCTCGGCCTTTGGCCTTGCAACGAAGTTAAAATCGATGTTGGCTTTGGCTTAATAGGCTTAAGTTGTTAGTTCTTTTCGAATTGACCCTCTGATGAACTACGGTCATGCTTGATCCCTTCAAGGTACGGGTTTGGTACGTAGGCAACCGCAATGCAATGCATTAAGGTGCAGCACCTTGTCGCTCATATCATCTAATTAGGAGATGATTGCGACATTATGGTAACTCATATCATCTGTCTCGGTAATGCTAAGCAAGAGATGATTGTTGCCACGCTTGATGGGGTAGTTGCAATTCCATTTGGTAGATCGTTCATACTTCCTAGCAACCGTTGCGGCAAGGAATTGCATGTGCCTGGATGTTGCACCCTTGGCAAGAATAAGTTAAGTGCAGGCTCCAGCGCATGGTCGAAGCATAATTGATGAAGCGAAATCTTAGGCTTTAAATAGCCTAGGTGTTGGTCCAAGGGCATGAGTTGGGGCTGGACAATGATCGTAATTATGTGATTCTTGCAAAAGGCATCCCCATTAGCTTGTATAGCCTTCAACCCTTTGTAAGAATAAGTGTGAGTTGGAACGATATGGAGACTACGGTCGGAGTACCATGCTTGGAAAGCATGTTTGGAAAGGCAAATATACCTGGAACGGTATAAACGTAGATTGAATAATGTGGGAACTACGTTTCGAGTATAATGCTTACAATGCATGCTTGGAAATCAAAAATTTACCTGCACTTTCCAGCGAGAAGTTAAGCTTTAAGGTTCAATTACTCTCTTTTTAAATCGCGCACCGGGGAGTTCTGGCCTGCCCAGCGCAACGCGCGAAAGTCGGAATTTTCCGGTCTGTGAAAAGTCACCTAAGACAGTAAAAGATGAGTCTTATATGAAGAAGATTCCTTATGCCTCGGCGATTGGGAGTCTTATGTATTCCATGGTTTGCACCAGACCAGATATTGCACATGCAGTGGTAGCTGTGAGCAGGTACATGAGTAATCCAGCAAAGAAACATTGGGAGGCAGTCAAGTGGCTACTTCGGCATTTGAAGGGTACTGCAGATATATCACTTTTCTTCACAGGTTCTAGTATGAAGTTGCAGGGTTATGTTGATGCTGACTTGGCTGGAGATATTGATAGTAGAAAAAGTACTAGTGGGTATGTGTATAATTTAGGTGGTACTGATGTGAGATGGATTTATAATTTGCAGAAGATAGTAGCCTTGTCTACTACAGAGTCAGAATATGTTGCGGCTATTGAGGCGAGCAAGGAGGTGATATGGTTACAACGCGTCTTGGGTGAATTGGGTATGAAGAAAGGAAATGGGGTGTTGCATAGTGATAGTCAAAGTGTTTTTTTTTTAGCGAAGAATCCAGCATACCATTCCAAAACCAAGCACGTAGATATTAAATATGATTTGATCTTTGATAGAAGATGGTCAGTTGACACTTGAGAAGATTGACGGAGCAAAGAATCCAGTAGACATTGATGTGATTTTATATAGTGGTAAAAAGAGGTTCGATTCTCGAACTTGTGAAGGTAATGATTTTAGAA
>JAJJMC010033918.1:365237-435586 GCA_023531435.1 Papaver californicum | reverse complement strand
TTATTCGTTTATATTTATTTAACTTGTATCCAAGAGTTTAATTGGTTATTTAGCAAAAGGAATTTTTGGCATAAACACTAAACTCGCTAGACATTACCGTTATGCTAGAAATCCATTAACATGTCTTTAGAGTCCTTGAACATCTTCACAATAGCTATATGCAGGCAGTGTCCATGCACATTCCCAACTTAACCGTCACGTTATGGGATTTCAAATTTGTTGTTGTAAAAGAGTGAGTTAAGTGATGCAGCTTTGACTCCTAACCCAACCAAGTTAGCGGAAAATCGCTAGTTTGCTACGAATTTACCTGATGAAGTCAGCAGTCTCGTGTAGCAAGTATGACTAATTTGATGATCATTTGGTCTCACTCATAGTCTATACAGCGACCCATTCTTCGTATGACCAATATTTAGAACTTACGCTAAATCATGACAATTTTAATCAAGAAATTTGACCAATTATCTGGCTGCTTGTTAGACGAAAACGATATTTTAATATAAAGATAAAAAAATTGGATCTCAATTCTCAAGTTCTCAACCCTGACGGCCTGACCGCAAGCAGCACAAGAATTGAGCTGGCAATTGAATTCACACCCTATTCGCTGCTGAGAAGCTCACTCCCAAAGAAAAATCATCGATATATGTAAATTTACGATTTATATGTGCAAATGGGTGCATCTTACGTGCATTCTTGTCTTCCATATGGTTTGGTTTTACTTCTATTACATCATGAATGGGGTATAGGTGGCTCATGTTCTTACATATTTTTAATGCCTCATGATCAACACCCACTTGTTCTGGGGTGTAGATGGCTCATGTTCTTACATATTTTTAATGCCTCATGATCGACACCCACTTATTCTGCAGCAGTAATGTTTTAAAAATAATATACTCCTTCCGTCACCTAATAAATAATCTATTAATTTTTAAATTTATTAATTGATGGTTTATATCATTAAATAAGAATGTGTTTTTAAAACTATGTTTTAAATAATTATTATAGTATAATGAATATGTATAAGTTGATAGTCATAATTATATTTAT
Source organism: Papaver californicum (assembly GCA_023531435.1). Taxonomy (NCBI): domain Eukaryota; kingdom Viridiplantae; phylum Streptophyta; class Magnoliopsida; order Ranunculales; family Papaveraceae; genus Papaver; species Papaver californicum. Next base: position 434,542 of record JAJJMC010033918.1, on the reverse strand, counting down.
CACATAGATGTTCTAAAATATTTTTTAGTGGTACGAAGTTTACAAATATCCATCGTACAGTTTGAGATATATATCATTTCTAAATTTTATTAATTATTATTTATGAGAATATAATTAAAAAAATATTTTTAACATCTACGATGGGACGGAATACGTATTAAAGGGAAATAAAAATAAAATAAAATAAACTTGGAAAGAAATCTTTATAAATGGGGACTGCGTACTTCATTATGTTGAGGGTATAGAAGTAGTAGTGGTTGCATTTTGATTCAGAGAAAGAGATTAGTCGGTCGGTCCCCAAGGCCAATCTTTTTTCTTCCTCCATGATCAGGAGTTATTCTAAGAGTAATACAGAGGCAATAGAGAGACAATTGAAGAAATCGAGACAAAACACATCATCTTCGTCGTCGTCGTCGTCATCATCACCACCCATGGCAATTGACTGGAGTAGTAGTGATTGGGAAGGAAAATCAGGATCACAAGGAGGAGGAGTTGATGCTAGAGAAAGACATAAATTAGCAGAAAGAGAGCGAAGAAAATCAATGAGAGAATTATTTCTGTCTCTTCACTCATTATTACCTCATTCTAATACAGTACGTAAAGAACAGTCAGCAATTCTTGATGAAATTATCAAGTATATACCAATTGCTGCTGCTCGTCTTCGTTCACTTCAGAATCGTAAAGATAATAATAGCAATAATAATTCATCCAATCGTTCTTCATTGACTTCATCTTCTTCTTCATCGAAACTATCTTCGTCGTCGGTACTATCAAAAACAAAATCATCAAAATCATATTCTTCAGTACCACCGGTTCAAGTCTCAGATCGTGATAACAAGAATAATAAAAAAAACTCGGCTACTTCGGCTGCTAATACAGTAATTAATTGTGATATCCGAGTTGCTCCTGAACCTTCATCTTCTGTAGCAATTCGAGTTAGAGGTGACCGAGTTAATGTATCTTTAAGTGATACCAAGGGTACTTCACAGACTCTATTATTATCTGCTGTTCTAGATGAGCTTGAAAATCATCAACTTGAGCTTGTTCGTTCTACTCACTGTCGTGATGGAAGTAAAGTCTTACATCATTCCGAAAGCAAGGTTTGTTTCTTAGTTGTTATACTTATTTTTTGAATTTAGTGTTAATTTCTTACTACGTTTTCTGTTATGAATTTCATCTTCTTACTTTTGTGACCCGTGATTCACATTTGTTTTCCCAATGAGTCTTTTCTTAATTATTCCTACTTTATCGGTGATATCAGCTTTGATTCTGAGTATCTTTTATATTGTGTACTTGTTGATTTGGAAAATGTGATTATTCTATTGGTGGAGATCTGTGTCTGATCCAGCCCACTGTTGTAATCGTGATCTCAGAGTCATGTATCAAATCTCTTTGACAGGAAAAGCCAACAACTTTCTTTCTTTCTTTTTTCATAATTACAACTTTTTTTTTGAACTCTTATAAAATTAGTTGGATGGTTTATTGTTTTTCTTTCCGCTTTGTAGATCCTGATTTTCATGTCATTTTTGCATTATTTTTTCTTATGCGTTTTAGGTACCCATTAGTTTTTATTACCTAATTAGACATGTTTTTGTTTCTTTTCCTTTTGGCAGATTTGTGATGGATTGGATAAATCTCCCAGTTTATTGAAGGCAAGATTACAAGAATTAGCAAGAAAACTTCACAAATTGAGGAAATCGACTTCACTTAAGAGAACATTCGATCAAATTGATTGATTTGGTTGGTGCAATCAAATTAAACACTGACCGTGTATTTTCCAGAAATTCATCAGTTTTATTAATTACCTAAAATTTAGTGAATGTAATGGTTATAGTTGTAGAGTAGTGGAGGAATTTAGTAACTTTACAAATCACTGGTTGAAGGCTTCCAGCTCTGTGTTTTCTCCTTCTGCGTGATAATAAATGGCTCTTCTTCTATATACCCCTATAAAAGCTAATCATACCCCCTTATTCTTATACCCTTTCACTTTTACTAAATCTATCTTACCCATTAAAACTGTATATGATCTCATACCCTAATATAAGTTGTATTAGAGTTTCAACTCTTAATCGAATCAAACTAAAACTCTGAAATCATAATAAAAAAGATTCCACTTCCCTAAGAATAAACAAAGAAATTCCAATCTGCCGATTAAGTCAGTCCATTCTTCATCTTTACTATTACAAATATTTTATATTTAAATTATTTCCTCTAATTCTATTTTATTTCTCGATGGGTTTTCCATTAAATATTAAATAACTAGAAACGATCAATCCAGAAGTTAGAATTACATAAAAAATCACGAAATCTCTCGTTAAAAAAGAAAATGCGGGATTCTTTTTATCAAATTCAATATGATTTTGCTTGGTTATACATTTCTACTTCAAAATTTCTATCTCCATATCCAATTTGAGAAATGGGTGCAATTGTAATACTCCCTCCATTTTAATATTTACATTTTCTATGCTAATTATATCGGTTTAAAAATTATACTCAACTTCTATTTATATAGTGATATTTATTTTTCAATAAATTTATACATATACTTTTATTATTTTTTATTATAAATTTATTTTTTATAAGACCTTTATATAAGATCATAAAGAATTCTATATGCTTAAACAGGAAACAAATATGATTGATATTTTTTTACCTTCATTTTTTTATTCTTTATCTTTTGTTTTCCATTTAAAATAGAGTTTGGTAATTATAAATAATTTTTTGGCGTTTATGCATTTATTATTTATAAATAAAATAAATTATAGTAAACTAATAACCAAGTAAGCCTTAATCCTTACCTAACAACTAAACTTAATCTACTTCTTTTCAAAAATTAGAATAAACACTAACTTTCCTTAAATTTAAATGGAATTATAATCAAAGTAATTCTAATTCTTCTCTTAATAACCATTCTCATAAATTTATCCAAGTATAGATTCTAATCCCTATTTCCTCCCCTAAAACCAAATTAAACCCTAACTCTATTTTAATTTAGATTGATTTATAATTTTAATTAAATTAATTATTCTCTTAGAAATATCCACAACAAGATTAATCAAAGTGAATTAACCAAGACCTTGATTCTTTACCTAAGAGCGTCCACAGTCATGGGACCAAACCCAAAGATCAAAGAGTAAAAATTTACTCTTTGATCCGGCCCAAACACTACGGGTTCACCACTAAAAATGATCGGGCGGTTGTCTAGGATAACGCTTGTTGTTGGACGGACGTCTGGGTATACGTTTGTTGAGACATACGGTTGTCTAGTATAATGCTTGCGTGAGGCGGACATTTGGTTGAACGCTTGATGTGAGGCGGTAACGAAAATTATGCCTGATGATAGACGAACTCCTACACGCAAGCCCCAGAGACGGGCGCTTTACTAGACAAACGCCTGATAGGGCGGTTTAATAGGCATACGCCTGATTAATTGTCTACACGTGCAAGTGCATCGTGTGCGAAAAATACGGGCGTGCATCTAGCCAACCGCTTGAAGAACCGGGCGGATCCGTATACGAACGCCTACAAAACCAAGCGTACGCTTGCATCACCGCCTACATTTGATTTACAAATTTGAAATCAAGCGGACGCTTGCATCACCTCCTACACTTGATTTACAAATTTGAAATCAGGCGGGACTCAGTTAAGTTTGAAAAATTTTGTTAACCCCTTGAAAATTTGAAAAAATTCAAATCAAAACTTAATATATTAAACCAGGCGGTGTGGTAGACGCACACTTGAAGGGGCTTGAAGTGGGGCGGAGCCTTAGCATTACGCAAGGAGAGGGCGGATCACTAGCTTCACGCTTCGTTGGGGCATTGATTTGGTTAACACCTGTAACTGGGCGTGCTCCTAGATGCACGCTTCATCGGGCTTAATCTTGGGTGAACGCTTCATCAGGTGGAGTTTTGGTTAACGACCGTATTTTGAAGCGTTACGCTAGAGGAGCGCCTGCCATCAGACGGTTCACTACATGCCCGCCTAGAATCAGACGGTTCTCTACATGGTCGCGCGACTATAACTTGTTTGGTCCGGATTTCAGACCATTTGTGGTCGTGAACAGTAGAAAAAACAGACCAAAGATCATTAACGATCGTCCCATTGCGGATGGTTTTTGACGGACCAAATACCATAAATGGGTTTGGTCCGTCTTATACTCCAACGACCGTGGACGCTCTAAAAGACTAAAATCATTCCTCTAAAACTCCATGAACAAAATCTATAGAATTTTAATCTAAGAGAGTGTTCAATCATAGTTACACTAAAATTGATTAAGAGTTTTTGATTATTCTTCAAAATTATCAATTATATATCATAGATTTTACATAGCTTAACTATTATTAATTAGTATAATTATATTTTAAAATTGATTTAAGGATTTGATGATTTATTAATTTATTTTGGAGCTATATATAACGATCATGCTTAGTTTTTTGGGCTATATTTAATAATTATAAAGGTGTTTAGTTTTATGAGCTATATTTAATAATTATAAAGGTATGTTTAGTTAGTTTAATCATTTATTCTATATGGGCTATAGATGATAAATGTATGTACTACATTTAGAAGTAGCCAATTTTTTTAGCATTCATTATCTTATAAAAACATATATGATAAATAAATAAGAGTAATCTATGAAATCTTTTCATCTCCTTAGTATTTTGACTTAGTCAATGCGGACTAAAATTTTGAAACGGTGGGAGTAGCAATTAGAATTATATTTTCACCATGGTTCACGTTATCAATCAATTTAAGAAATGGGTTCTCAACTAATTGGAAAAATTATTAATTTTTTATACAATTATTTACGTTACACATACATCATGATTTAAAATGCAGCAGAGGTTCTCAATTTATGTTACACCATACTGTCGCTCTTTTTGTAATTCACCATATTTTTTATTTTTTTATTTTTTTGATGGAATAGTCTCTATAATTATTCATTAGATTACCTCATTTAAATTGAGATTTGGATTGTTATACAAAAGAGATGGTGGATAGACACACCCTCCTCTCACATCATTATACATTGCACACTGATACAACCAATCTATAATATAATTTTTTTGATCTACACGCAATCGAATGACATAAAAGAAACTAACTGAGTCATTGAATCTCCAAGGAACCTCTTGATAATTCCCCAAAATAGTTTGTTTCGCCTCAACCGTAAGAGAAGTTGTATCAAAATCAACATTTAAGTATCCCAAAGTTCTTTTAATATGAATCTCAATAACATAAAATATTTTTGTCCAACATGAAACTGTTAAGAAAATATTTGGTGAAAAAATCTGCTTTAGAAAATCCATATATTTGATTCTATCATCATATTTTATCATAAAATCCCTAATACTATAATAAATCGCTGCAACAACATAATAAAACACCATATGGTCTGAAATAGTCATGGATACTATTTGTAATAAGAAATTCATTAATTTTATTTGAATTCTGATTTTTAAATTTTATCAGAATCCATCCAAATTAAAAAATAGAAGAATAAAAAAAGAAGATTAATCTTCTAACAACTTCAAACGATGTATCAAAGTAACTCTTGTTCTTTTGTGGATGATGAATGAGAGATCACATGTTTTATTTCATACCCTGTGATGGATCATAGAAGAAAAAATCTGTAAAACTCAAGAAATCGTGCGGATATCTTTTACAGTTGTATGAACTAATTTTCTTAAGTGAATGGAGGAGGTTACTCGCATAACAAATTTTCCAATAATTTCAGGGTTAGGACAGTAACCAAATCATAACCAACTTTATAAGTTAAATGAAGACCAATAGATTTTTTTTTAAGAAGCCTCATATAGGGGCTTCCCATTCCAATAGAGGGGCTTCCCATGTGAAGATAAAATAGGGACATTAGGTATGAATTTCAAAAACCCCTTATCCATTATATTTTCATAATGGCTAAACTACCCATGTTTAATTAATATTAGTAAAACTACTTAGCTAACAGATTAGGTTAATAATAATTAATCTAAAATAATCTTATACTTAATCAAATCAAATCAAATTTTTCTTCTTTTGTGTTTGGTGGGAAGAAAAAGTAGAGGAAATGAAAGAGATTTTTTTAGGGTTTTTTTAAAAACCCTAGATTTTGATTCACTCAACCAGAGTAGTCAGGTATACCTCTAACTTAAACTCTTGGTCTTTTTATGGCTCAAATTTGATGAAATTGTCTAAAAAAATATAATTTTTTTTGTGACTCAGGCAAGATTACGGTTGGGTTTTCTTCTCGAACCCAACCATAACTGACATTTAAGGTTAGGTGTTCATCCTAATCTAACCGTAGACGTATTTTCATGGCGAAAAACCAAATCGTAACAGTTTCACGGTTGGGTTTTCAACATCGTACCCAATCGTAACTAACAATTACGGTTAGGTGTTCATCCTAATCTAACCGTAACCGTATTTTCATGGAACAAACAATCGTAACAGTTTTACGGTTGGGTTTTATCATATGACCCAACCGTAACTAATCTTCAAAAAAAAGTTTTCTATCCAGGATAATTTACAGTTGCGATTTGACAATCAAACCCAACCGTAAATACCAATTTTAGTTTTACTGTAAAAAAATTTACGGTTGGTATGATAATCGAACCCAACCGTAAATGATCATATTCATCTCCTTTATCCCAGATTTTGTTTTAATGCATAAATCAGATTTTTATTTATTTTGGTTTAGTGGGAAGAAAAAGTAGAAGAAAGAAAAGAGAATTTTTGGTAGTTTTTTGAAAAGCTCTAGAATTTGATTTACTCAACCAAAATGAGTGATTCTTGTGACAAATTTGAGGTGGGTGAATCCTTGTATGATAACCAAATCAAGTTTTACATACCCATTGATGGAGGCCAATAACGTTCCCTAAAGGCTGTGCAGGTAACACTGTCATATTCCAACATAGAATTTGTAATTCTGGGAGATAACCTTGTACCATTTATGAGAACATGGACGGCTTTACATTCTTCATCTAACGGTCAATGTTGAGCCCTTTGACGAACCAATTTCTTCACGGCCTGTGTATGATCCTACAAAGAATAAAAACAATTTTTTTTAATCAAAATAGTACCAACAAGTTATAACTTGAAGTTAAACAAACGGAAATTTAACAAAACAAGAGAAATTTTTAGATTAATACTCTAGTCTCAACAACTTTGGAATCCCATGAATGCGGATAACCAAATAATATTGCAGACCTGTCTGGGGCCTCACCCCAAAGTCTTCCATTCTTCTTCTTAGGCAACAACACGTCTTTGCCTTTGGGAATATGCCTGCCTTTCGTTGATGGTTTCTTCCTTGACTTTTTTTCCTTCACTTGAGGTTGATTAGAAGCAACAACAATTTCTTTACTTTTGCCTTGATCGACAAATTGTTCTCCGTCCGTCTCTTCTTCATCACATTCTTCCTCTTGTCGTGGTTCTCTAATCACAAGCGCACCTCCACTCACCACCGGTAGATCTTTGAAATCTTCGAAAACATGGGATTCATCTTGATGTAGTACTTCTTGTCTAGAGTTACCACCCCTTACCTTAAAATTCTTCTTCTTCTTATCGTTCTTTCTCAAGCCTCTATTATCTACCCCTAAATGAACTTCGTGGCGAGGGGTTGGAGTGTGATTAATTGGTGTTAGATTATTACCCCTCTTGTTCTTGGGTTTTGCTCTATTCCTATTCCTACAACATACAATCAATACAAGTTAGATAATTTACAAACACACAATCAATCAATCAAAAATTTGAAAATTCAAAACTCTTTACGATTGGGTTCCACATATCGAACCCAACCATAAATAATCAACAAAAAGAAGTTCAACTACACAGGATAATTTACGGTTGGGAATTGACAATCCGACCCAACCGTAAATAATCATCAAGAAAAAAATTGAACTAGAGAGGAGAATTTACGGTTGGGAATTGACAATCGAACCCAACCGTAAGTAATCAACAAAAAGAAGTTCAACTACACAGGATAATTTACGGTTGGGAATTGACAATCCGACCCAACTTTAAATAATCATCAAGAAAAAAAATGAACTAGAAGGGAGAATTTACGGTTGGGAATTGACAATCGAACCCAACCGTAAATAATCTTCAAAACAAAAAATTTGAACTTTCCAGGATAATTTACGGTTGGCAATTAGAATCGAACCCAACCGTAACTACAAATTTTTCTTTGAGTAACAAAATAGTTTACGGTTGGATTCAGAATCGAACCCAACCGTAAAATATCATCTTCATCTCCTTCCTTCTGATTAACGGTTGGGTATTTTAGTAATCCAAACGTAAATGTTTCTGGAAACCTAATTTTTTGACTTGAAATCAATCGTTCTAACAAATTACAATCATAAAATGGAGAAAAATAGCATGGGTTCTTGTAGAATCATACCTCATATACACAATTGGTTGTGGTTGGGGAGTTTGATTGCCTTTACCACCGGTATGTTCTTTAATTTCTTGATGAGTGCGTATGATTGATTTTGATTCAAATCACTGCTACCTTCTATACCTTTAGTAGAACTTGTCATCTTTATTATATTGTTTGATTGACGATTATAAATTTTCGAATCGACGATTAATCGAAGACGATGATTTTGATGGAGAAGAAAATAGGGAGAAGGAGAGTTGAAGAGAAAGGTGATTTACGGTTGGGAAGAAGAAGAATTTTTTGTTTAGGTTTTAATAGGGGTTTTTTTTAGGTTATAGAATAAAGGGTAATATAGGTATTTGCTATATCTTACCCAATATTTGGATAAACCTTCGGTCATGAAAACTCCCTCTATTGGAATGAAAAACCCCTATATAAGGCTTCTTTTTTAAGGGTATATATAAAGAAGGAACATATAAATAAACTGATCTCCTACCCTACCAAAATCCCCAAATAAACATTTTTAAATTATTTCTCTTTCTTCTATGATTTATGGCACTTCTTATTAATTGTTCATGGGGTCTTCTACCTTTTTTTGGAGACATTATAATAACTCGATTCATTAGATTACACTGTTGCATTGTACATGTGCAAAACGATGATCATAAAACATGAAAGTGATTTGATGAAAGATGGAAATTACAATTGAGTTTATGGTTTAACCCGAGTCCAATTTTCTGGGCAGGAGTATGAACTATAAAACCAATCACATTGGTTCTCCAAAACAAGCAAGTATCCAATTTTCTTAAAGTAATTTTTATTTTGTTTTAATTTAATTTTATCTAAATATTTTAAATAAAGCCAAATTTAAATTATTAATGATAATAAATAATTACTATACCAACATTCTCATTAGCTTAATATTTGGTTTAAAAACTGTTTTCTTTTCATGTGGTCAAATTTTATTTTAATCTAAGGAAAAATAACATTAATAATCAGTAAATTGTGTATATCCTACTGTATTGAAAAGAAAAAAATGATCAGTTTAAACCAATACGAGAATATCGGTTTATTGGCCAAGTATCTCTAAAATATGGTTTCAATTATGGACAGGTGAAATGGACACTGAAGTACCTAGACAATTATATTTTTTATCTTTATGTTTTTTATTTTTTTTTATCCTTTTTCTCTCATATCAAAAAACATACCACAAAAAAAATCATAATTTTTAAAATATATATCCAATTTTAATAAAACTTATATCTTTGGAAAGAGTGTTATATTGTCTACAAAACAAGATTTATTATTTATAGTAAATTTGTAAAAAAAAATGGCTAGGATAAAACTGGTTGCATCCTGGCTTAAACTAAAATAGAAAAAATTATTCAAAAAATAACTAGGATGAAACAGGATGCATCCTAGTTTAAACTAAAAAAAAAAATTATTCAAAACATTGTTAGGATGAAACTGGTATCGTCCTATTTTAGATTTGGTTCACATTATTTTTATTCATATTTAACTAGTATGAAACTGGTTTTATCTTGTTTTAGATTTGGTTGAATTTTTTTTCATCCTTATTTAAAGTAATATGAAACTGGTTTCATCCTGTTTTAGATTAGGTCTACTTTGTTTTCATCCATGTCTAAATTAGGATGAAACTACTATCATCTTGTTTTAAATTTAGTTGAATTTGTTTTCATCTATATTTGAACTAGGTAGAAACTAGTATTATTATGTTTTAAATTTAGTTGAGTTTGTTCTTATACATATTTAAACTAGTATAAAACTGATATTATCATATTTTTGATTTGGTTAAATTTATTCTCTTCCATAATTAAACTAGTATGAAATTGCAAACACGTTGTAATACATTTCTCAGTTAATAAAAATTCTTTCCTATCAATGAAAAAATATTTTCAATAGCCAGCTAATGGAATAATAAATTATACTAGCGGTCTTTTTAGGATGAAAAAATTCCTTCATAATTTAACACGGACAACAAATTAAGATGCGATTTCGAATCCCAGCGGTTTTACCATGTTCACAAAAAAGCGCTGAGACCTGAAGTTTTTTTCTCAGTACTCTTCGACCAGTTCAGATATTCGTGTTCTTCCATTCACTGATATTCTTACATGACTTGACTCTTTTTTGGCCAATTCATTTAACTTGAGTTAGCGTCTTCTAGGGCTGCACATCGGGTGGGTCGGGTCGGGTTTGGCCTCACGGGCACCCGACCAGTCATAAGGCGGGTGATTGGAATGTTCACCCGCACCCAACCCGCAGTAGGACGGGTTGGGTCGGGTCTGACCCGCCATTTCGGCGGGTGGTTGCGGGTCACCCGCCAGCAGATCTTTAAACCATTCTCGGCTAACAATTTCAACCCATCATTTCTCTGCTAACTGATTCACAACTCGAGCTTCACTCACCACCAAGAGAAACACCTCTATTTCTTTTATGTCTCTCTTTCAAACCCAATTTCTTCACCATCATGGTTGGTTTACCAGATGATCGAGTTGCTAATGCTTGAAGAAGAGCTTCCCATTGAAGACCTTGTACGATTCCAAAATCAACAATGTGTATACACCTTGCTGATTCAGTAGCTTCGAGAATCGCTTGATTTGCAGTCAAGTGAGAGAATTTTGAATATGGGCAACCATCGTTCAGACTTCAGAGTTTTATTAGGGTTTTGGAATCCATGTTGGAACCCATGTACAAGAGAAGATGAAGAATGATTAAATTAGAAAGGAGATAAATTAGGGTTTTCTGTGCAGTGATATTGATTATGAAATCGAACAATTGAAGATGGATTTTAGGTACATAGTATGTAGAAGAAGATGATTATGCTGGTTAGAAGATTAAATTTTAGAGAAGAACTTGAATTGAGGAATTAGCTAGGGTTTCTGGGATGAAATCAAAGTTTGGGTTTCGAATTGATTTTGAGTCTATATGAAATTGTGAGGGATATTAAGTTGTTGATAGAAGAAGAAAACTAGGGTTGTTATTGAATTGGGATTCTGAAGCTAATTTGAGATGATTGAGATGGAATTTAAGAATTAGGGTCCCTTTTCTTCCCCAAATTGATATGGAATTAGGATTTAATAGAAATTGATGATGATGGTAAGGCTAACTGATCCCAGGAAAGTCGAGAAAGGTAAATCAACGAAATTGAATTAAATCTTCTCAATCTGATTTTATATTATGTGATTTAGATCCTGCAACTTAGGGTTTGATTATAAGTGATGCTATATTAAAAATTAGAATTTCAAATGGTGAATCTTGAGGTTGAAGAACGGGTGTTGGAACCATGTTGGAACTTGATGATGATGATATGAGATTGAAGTGGATTGGTTTTTTTTTGTTAAGTGTCTGATGAGAAGATGAGAGGAGGACATATATCAGAAGAAGGGTTTGAGGATTGAGTATCGCTGTTATTACAAAAAGGAAGTTTAGAACTTTCTGGCGGGTTGGGCGGGTGGGTCGGGTGAGAGAAGATGTCACCCTCACCCGACCTGCCAGAAGGCGGGTAATGGAAGTTATCACCCGCACCCAACCCGTTCATCAGCGGGTCAGGCGCGGATCGGATCAAAATGGGCGGATGTGGGTCGGATTGACGGGTTGGATCGAGTATGTGCATCCCTAGCTTCTTCCATACATGAGAAGGCAAGCACGTAAAAGTACTGTATCTTTCGACTGACTTATCATTGACCTCAACTTTCAACTTGTTAATGAACTCAACGGAGTAATTAACAATCACAATTTCAAGTGAAGATGAAGAGATCATTGGAGTAATGTCGAGATTAATAATAATCTTTTTGAACTCAATGAACCATGATCGAATTCAATTGTTCTATGTGGGTTTCTTAGTTGAAGAACATCGAATCAGAAATAACTCTATGTCGAAACCACGAACCAATCTAGATCGTGAAACAAAAAAAAGCAGAGATTGATTGGCTGCAACAGGATGATGAACAGTGATGCCCAAAACTAGACCACTACCTGCATAACGATTGAAAGAAGAGGGTATACTGGCATGGGTCTTTCACAAAAAAAAAAAAAAAACAAAAAACAAAAAAAAACAAAAAAAAACTAGGGGTTATCAACCAATAAATTGAATCAGTAACCATTTTTACCTATTGTTAATTTTTCCTTGTTATTAAAAATATATTCAATCAAATATCTATTAAAAGTTGTTAAAACTAATTTTGTATATGCCGAAGTTGTTACCCAAAATTTACCACAAAGTCTTGTCCCCAAGATGTGTTAAGCACCCATTGGTAAGACGTAGTTACACTGTGTGATCCTCCTGTATTTTTAAAAGGTTCATCACTTTAACATTTAGGATTGATTTATCTTTTTACTTTTGATATAAAAAATAAAAAAGGATTTAAACTTTTTTATACGAAAAATCTTAGATTAATAAAGAAAACTTACTACCGAGTAAGAAGTTTAAGATGACTGATTTAAACGCACAAATTATTCTTGGCCATCAACCTATCAGAGGTTAGAAATTCGAAAATGTTACTAGGGGTTCACCACTAAAACAACAGGTTGCATTTATATTGTTTTCCACACCAATCCAAACACTGCCTGATTAACTTCCTTACATTAAAAGTGACCGAAATATTGTTGTGGCTTCTATTTAAAACAGGATGTCTTCTTTAATAACTTCTGCACTCGAGAGAGCTTTCCAATCAATGTAGCAACCTTATGCGTTAACTGCTTTGATGACTTCTATGCAAGTTCCATCTGTGTCGATGGGTTAAATTGGTTACACTTATTTGGGGAAATTTTGGGTGCAAATATTGGGGTTAACAAGTTGGATCGTTTTCCCTAATTCATATGCCGGCAAACATAGTAGCAATGAATAACTACTGGACCAATGTTTCACATACATGAAACATCCATAGCTGTTTGGTAGACGAAAAATACCAGAGTAACACAAGTATATCTTAAAAATAGTACAGTAGCAACTAAAAGTTGGAGGGACAATGATTATCGGCAGTTGTTTGGTGGTAGGTACACGAAAAAATAACAACAGAAGCAACTATAGGTTTAAGCGACTGTGGTGTATAAATCTTACAAATTACAATGCTTATTCCTACAGTCCTACTTAGCACATCCATACTAGGAAAATTAGTTGTCTTTGGTCCTCAACAGGCCAGTGGGTGGATGTAAAAGGAAAACAATATTATAGACGATGATAGAAACATAATTCTAATCTTAACTTAATTTTAAATTTTCAAGTGTTTTAAATTTACAAAAGCAAAAAAAACAAAACCAAAGACATAAAAGGAAGATTATTTCACTTTTTTAAAACTAAAACAAAAAAACAAATCAAATGGCTGTGGACGTCATAATCAAGTCAAAGTTGAGGTGACTCAACTAAGTGACTTGAAAGTTTGATGTAAACGTGCATGAATAATTGGGGTTAAATAATTAAGATGCTTGTTGTGAATTTCGATTTCTTATCATGATTTCTGGTATCGTGTCGGCACTTATCAACAAAGTTGTGATAGAGTATCAATGATTTTTTTTAGAAATATAATTGTACAATTTTATTAGACCGGTAGAGAGATAATACGTTGATAAGTAGTTTCCATATTTTTTTTAAGTATAATCGTATAATTTTGTTAGACTGGTATAGAGATTATACGTGGGTAAATAGTTCCCATAAAATTATTTAGTACAATTTGGTTAATAAAAGAAGTGACTGTCTGGACCCATATTTGTGTTGATAAATTTTTCGACTGACTTCCATCAGCTGCGTGGTTACCGAATCCATCAGCTGTTTGGTTGTCTCTTCTCTATAATTATGTTGTATAACATAATGAAGTATTTGACGCATTCTAAGCTTTATCTCCTTGATCATGCCAAATATATACCAAGGCGGTTCCACAGAAGATGTAAGAAATCTCATGAGGTTTTCCGAGTCCGATTCAAATATGACCTTCTGCCACTGTCTTTTTGTTGCCGTTCTGGAGGCCAAAAGCATGACCCATGTTTCAGCTGATAAGGCAGTTGTGATTCCGAGCGGTTGTGCTAGTGCTACAACTGTTCTTGTTTCTGAGTTTCTACAAATTAATCCTGCACCCGCTAAACCTGGTGTCCTCTGGCAGCACCATCTGCATTGATTTTAATCCATTCCAGTGTATGGTTGGTCCATCCCACCGAGATTGTTCTTGCTATTCTGATGGCGTTAGTTGGGTTTGTAGTCGAAGAGTCAACTGGAATAACCGGAGGACGAGCTGTCATTACCTAGGAGAACTCCTTTTGTAGGTTGAAAGCTCGTAAAACAATACCATCATATGTTGGTTGGGAATGACAGAATATACGTTCATTTCTGGTCAGCCAGAGAAACCATAGGAGAAACCAGAAAACGGTTATGGTTGAAGGTGGGGGGGGGGGGGGGGGGGGCAGGTTGTTTTAAAAGTTGTGTCATGGTAGTTGCTTTTTTTTTTTTGGGGGGGGGGGGTATAGAATTTAGAATGGTATTGTTATATGGATGATTGTTTGTGAGGCGAGCTAGGAGGGTGTTCAAGGATATGCTTGCTATTGGGCATCGTAGGAGCAGGTGGTCAGCCATCTCTGGTTCAATGTTGCACTGGGTACACATATTGGAGTTGATGATTTGTATGCGAGATAGGATGGAGAAGGTGGGTAAGCCTTCATTGATTGTTTTCCAAAAGAAAAGCTGTATTTTTGGTGGACAAGGTAACGTCCACAGGAATTTGGAGACTGGTAGGGGGATCTGGTTGGGTTGTTGGTTTACCTCATGGGTTAGACAATTGTATCCGGAAGCGGTGGTGTATCTTCCGGTTTTTTAATTTGGTCATATGATCTTATCCTGAGTGCTATCTTGGGGGAGGTGGACGTTAATAATTTTTTGTTTTACGAGTGGCGGTAGGGTGTCGAATTTATCATGTATCCAGTTGTGGGTTATAAGATCGATGATATCTACTACTGTTTGGATAGGGTGGCATGATATAGGGTCTAGGTTGGGGGAATGAGGAATCCAATTAGCCTGGATGGGTGTTCTTATTCCGTTTCCCACAAGGTGGAAAATAAGGTTTTGGATGATGGGTATGAACGAAGTTAATTATCTCCATTATGGACTGGAAGAAGATGGAATGATAAGAGGGTTTTGGAAAATTGGTTGTTGTTTGAGATACTTATCTTGATATATGTTGGTACAGATGGAATCAGGGTGGTCATGTAAATTCCATATTCTTTTCATAAGCAGTGCTTTATTATACTCATTGCTCTTTCTAATACCAATCCCACCTGCTAAAATAGATTGGGATAGTTTATCCCAACCTGTAGGATGAAGTTTTTTGACTAAAAATAATCATGACCCCAAAAGAAGTTCCTAGTGATACGGTCTATTTGTTTACACACATGGGTGGAGAGAATTTGGGTTTCCATAAGATGGTTAGAGGTGGGTGTTAGATAAGTTTTGACGAGTACTAACCTTCCATCATGCATAAGGCATTTTGTCATCCAGCCTTTTGCTTTTCTTGCTAGCCTTTTGGTAGACACGCTTTCATGTCTTATTTGATCTCAATGTGTATATTATTAGAACTCATTTTTGTGTTAATATTATTATTTTATGTGTTTTTTAGGTATTTTTGGAAATAAACTATTGTGGAAAAATTGGCTCGAAAAGTGATGATTGGACCCCCCGAGAAAAATTACTAAAGGCACATTCATATTGGATAAGGGCACCCCGGTTGATAAAGGCATCCATCATTTGGTTCAGGGCCCCACCTTAAATTTGAATTCAAAATAAATTGGCGGGAACAAATCTTTCTCAATTATGTGAAGCATCTG
Source organism: Papaver californicum (assembly GCA_023531435.1). Lineage (NCBI taxonomy): Eukaryota > Viridiplantae > Streptophyta > Magnoliopsida > Ranunculales > Papaveraceae > Papaver > Papaver californicum. The sequence continues at coordinate 418,341 of JAJJMC010033918.1, read as the reverse complement.
AGCGTAATTGGATAGAGTTAAAACAAGAAATATTCTTGCCGTAGATTTGTAAATCTCGAGTATCTTCTTACCTAAACTATAGAACAAAGAAAAAATCTTCTGCATAAAACAGATTGACGAAAAAAAAGGGAAAAGCAAGATATTCTCGAATTAGTGAGCTATGAAAATATTACCTTGATTTGATTCAGCGGCATCATCGAGCATATCCCTCTCGTATATAGAAACAATATCACAGAGTTTGGCTAAAAATTAAAGACCGATAAGAGAAAGAAAAGAATATCAAGATTTGATAATCATCATCTGCCGAGATTTATTCACGTTAAATAACATATATTTTCGAAGATTTTGAAGGGAATGAGGGTGTAGTATAAATACAGAGCTTCAGGGAAGGATCCAGGGGGTTGGCGGAGGCCAGAGAGAAAAAGAAAGATTTCTGAAAATCTGCTGCTGCGAAGGAGATGAAGGAACCATGGCCATTAACTTTGAATAAATCGTTGTCGTAGCTGTATAATCACGTCGCCTATTGTTTTGAGTTCAACTCTTTTGTAACAGCAAGCAACAATTATCTTTTCTTCTCTGTAACATTTATATCCATAGCAAATTTTTTGTGTCAATTATTTTTCTTCTTGTAAACACCTTTTTGAGCCATGAATGAGTATTTTGAGAGTGTTTTCAACATGAGGAGCTAAAATCCCTTGCTGAGGTGAAGGAGGAAGCCATTGTTCCAAGCAAAGTGTTATATTTCTATTTTAATTAATTTTTGCAATTTCTTTAATGATTAATTGCTTAGGTTAAAATTTGATTTAATGATTTTTATTAAGCAGTTGTGATTTCGTTAGATTGTACATGCTTTGGCCTAGGTTTTAGATGAACCATGTTTTTTATACAATTGTTGTTTTAAAAATCTACTTGTTGCAATATTTTAGAATCAAATTAAACGTAAAAATTGCATGAATATTGATTAAATTGAATCACTTTAATTGGTTAATGGTGAAATCCATAACGTCAGTATTTATGAATATTATTTTTATCTTTTGTGCATATTTTAGTTTAAAAAAATTAGTTTATTAAAATCTAAAATCAGTCTTCACAAGTTCGAGCGAACGATACTTTATTTACCACTGTTTCTATAGAGAATTCCGTCAAGGAATTGACTGAGGATAAAAGAAGAAGCATACAGAAGATGACTGAGAATTCAAAGCAGATGACTGAGAATACAAAAAAGATGATTGAGGACAGTAATAGGTTCTTATTAAGTGTGAACAAAAGTTATGCAAAGAATAATATTGCTCAAAATGATCTTAATTTCCAATATAGTGATACCCTTGATAATTATTCACCTAGTCGAGAGGACGAGGATAGAATTGGTAACACTACTTATTTAGACGAGGTTCAAACATCTTTATATTATGATGAGGATAGTATTGGTGAAGAACTTGAAATATACAGGCAGAGTAATCAAGAAATTGTCACTCCAATTGTGCTTCATGGTGATAGTGTTATTTCTGTTTCAAATCCAAATAATTTTAATGATTATTCACCTATTCAAAATGAAGAGGATTTGACTAGAGACACTACTATTTTAGAAGATGATAGACTCTTAGATAATTTTAATACGATAGAGGAAGTTGAGTGTAGTGCTGACCTTAAGGACCCTAGAATCCAACCAACAATTTTTACTCCATATGAGAGTAATGTCCACTCTAAGTTTGGGGGTACCGATGATTCTTTGTCTTGGAGGGATGCCCTCAAGAAATTGAAAGCTAGTGATCCAAATACCTTTATAGAAGAATCACCTATAATGATATATGAGAAGTATTATAAACACATACCGCTTAGTATGGAATAAAGATTGAGAGTTCTAACAATGCAGAGATTATATGCGGATGATGATGATCAGTCTTGTAGTGACTCTCAGTTACATACATAATATATTGATAACCCTGAGGATGATTGTGTAGATGATTTTCCTAATTCCATGGATGAATCCATCTCACAAGATCATTCACCCAACTTAGAGGTTGTTTCTAGACCCCTAGACTTCCAAAAGTTACCTAGTTTAGGGTTAGAATTGTGTGGTTCTCAAGTTTTGTTGGATCACTTTGCATATAAATACCCAGAGGACGCGTCTGTTCCTGATATTGTGCATAAACTAATTGATATCTCTACCAGTTTTCAAGATCATCTTCAAACTAGATTCTCTGAGCCTGTTGATGTCCAAAAAGAGGTTCAGTATTTAGAAACCCATCCTCTGGTCGATGTGGTTCACCTAGGCAATAATACCAAGATTGAATTTGTTTTCCCACCAAAATATTTTCTTCCATATGTGGGAACGTTTGAATTTCAAATGTTTCAGTTAATAAGTTTTGAGACTAAGCCTAATTACTTTAGGAAATTAGAATCGACACATTTGCTTAAGAATGACCACCATTTTAAGAGTAGTCAACTGTGTGGGTTAAATCTGATTGACTTTGAGGATCCACAAATTTTCAAGTTATTATTATGTGCCTTAAATTTATTATTTGATTTTTTTCCATACTCTAAAACCTGATCCTCTGGATCCTTCCAATGAGGAAATTCAGCACAAAGATATTTATCTAGACCCTTTCATAGAGCCCGAACCTGAACCTCAACTAGATGTAGTTGCCATAAACAAGACACTAGATAGGGATAAGGTTTTACTCGGTTTGTTCACTTTCTGGGCATGCTGTAATTTCCTTCTATTTTGGATAACATTATTTTATTCAGATGACCCACAGTTGTTCCGACAATTGCTATATGATTTAGTGAGGTGACTAATTCTTTCTTAGTCTGGCTGAAGAGTTTAAACTTAGCACTTCTTGGGAGGTAACCCATGCTCATGCGACACAGTAATATCTTTCCTTAACTCCTTTTCTTCGATTGGTAACAGTTTCTCCTTGTTCATGTTTTTAATCATTCATCTTTAGAACATTAAGGACAATGTTAGATTTAAGTTTGGGGGAAAGGGAGAAACTTTTAGTGAAACATGAAACTCCAAAGTCTAGAAACTTGTGAACAATTTAGGATGACACTAACCATTCTAGGTAGATGGAAACTTAGCTCTTTTTTTTATAGGAATTGGTGTGCCCTGCTAAATGGTCTATTCATAAAAGGATGCCTAGCTCAGGTGTTAGAAATAACATGATAGTTGTCACCATATCTCGGAATCTATCTTGACCATATCACCTTTTGTTTTTATTTTTACAATTTTTGGGTTTCTCTAAGTGATTTGGTGGGGCACCAGTATCAAATTGTTATCACCGCCAAGATGAAGTGTTTGAGATCAAGCCCCATTATCGTATTATTTAGACCATTATTTATAAAAAAATAATAATCAAAAATCAATAAAAAATCGAGTATTGACACTTTGATAATAATAAATGTGTGTTCTCCCTGTCTCCGTCGCCTAAGCAAGCGTGGAATGAAGGATCCATGAGAACTATCATGTACGATGCTGATAAGGAGCATGTGCTTGGATTCATTTGATCAAATCATGTTGTCAGTACATTTAAAATATTTTCAATAAATCGACCGCTGGGACCCTTGTGTATACCAGCTGAGTCGATATTAGTTTAAGGAATAAGACTAGTGGGAGCGTATCTCAATCCATTCATCCTGGCAGTGACCTTCAGACAGATATGGGAAACACCGTTCACCTTAGTCAACACGTGCAAACTTTATTTTGTCAATATCCATCTTCTAAATCTTTCCATGTGATTGTACTTTGATAGATTCTGAGTATCGTGGTTGAACAACTATTTAAGTAGAGTTTTGAATTCTTGTATGAATTTTAGTACGCTGAGTGAAAACTTGTGTACAACAATTGGACTCATATAGGGTAATAATTCTTATATGCGAAGAATTTAGTATGCCAACTAAATAGTTTGTTTAGTGTCTATCCTCAATCATTCACAAGTAGCTAGAATTTGGAGTAAAGGTTTTGTGGATACACCTCTTGTAAACCCTCACGAGACAAAACTCGTCCACTAGGGACACCTAGGGGTTCAAAGGCTTGTCGCACACGCTAAGTGAAATCGCGATGCCTGCGAAAGTGAGTTATGATTTTCTAGATTAGATTTGCTCGAGGACTAGAAAATAATAAGTTTGAGGGTATTTGGTAGACACGTTTTAGTGTCTTATTTGATCTCAATGTGTATATTGTTAGAACTCATTTTTGTATTAATATTATTATTTTATGTGTTTTTTAGGTATTTTTGGAAATAAACTCTTGTGGAAAAATTGACTCGAAAAGTGATGATTGGACCCCCGAGAAAAATTACTAAAGGCACCTTCATATTGGATAAGGGCACCCCGGTTGATAAAGGCATTCATCCTTTGGTTAAGGGCACCCACCTTAAATTTGAATTCAAAACAAGTTGGCGGGAACAAATCTTTCTCAATTCTGTGAAGCATCTGAGCGTAATTGGATGGAGTTAAAACAAGAAATATTCTTGCCGTAGATTTGTAAATCTCGAATATCTTCTTACCTAAACTATAGAACAAAGAAAAAATCTTCTGCATAAAATAGATTGCGAAAAAAAAGGGAAAAGCAAGATATTCTCGGATTAGTGAGCTATGAAAATATTACCTGGATTTGATTCAGCGGCATCCTCGAGCATATCCCTCTCGTAGGATATCGCATTGCCTAGGAGTTAATATCGGGGTGATTGTTCTAAAAAGATCCCCATCAATTGTTATGGGGGATGATGTATATTGTGTCGTATAATGATTCAGAATGAGGTGTGTAATCTCATATTTATTCGTTACCCAAATGTTCTGATCATCTTGCAGTTGTTGTAAATTGTTGTGTCCCCGATGAATGGTTGCCTTGGTATAAAAGAAAATTGTGTTGCTATAACCTGATTGCAGCCATTAAATTCTTGATCTTTGCTGCCAGTAGGTTGCATGGCATTGAAGTAGGGTCAAATGTTGAGTCCTAAGTTCTTTCTCAGGAGTTAGTCAGAAATCTTACTCATTTGCTTGTTGAATAGCACATTGGTATTGCACTTCTTTTATTTGTGTCGTTGAGTTCTTGATTCTGGTAGGATATAGCCAAATGTTTCCTTATTCCATTCGATTAGCGTTTGACCGTTTATGATGAGCTTTAGTTGTATGTCCAGAGTAGGCTCTGTGTCGGTCTGCTGGATCCAGGCAGTTTCTACTAGTTGCTTGAGTTGCGGATGGTTGATCCAAATGTCCAGAGTAATATCAATGATACTGAGTATTATTTATGAAAACTCATCGAATTTATGGGTTTTTGTCTAATTTATATATTTTTTTCTCCACCGTACATATTTGCATCTATTAGGCCAAGCACTATGGTGAACAATTCGCTTGGCTATAACTTTAATCTAGCCAAAGGCACGTACTATGGGGCATCACTTGGCTGTAATCTGGTACAAATCCGTCCCGGGAGTTATATTTGTTTGACCTTTTTTTTTTTCTTACACCTCTCTCACACTCGATCTTATCCATCCATTACCATTAACGGCTCTATGTTCTCAACCCTCTGATAGACACAATTTTGTGTCTAATTTAATCTTATATTTACATTGCTATTACTCAATTTTTGTATTAATATTGCCATTTTATTGTGTTTGTAGGTATTTTTGGGAGAATAAATATTTATGGAAAAATTGGATAAAATGTTTAAAATCACCCTTTAAAAGTGTTAAAGGTACCCTCTTGTTGGATAAGGGCACCCCTAAGAAATTGATAAAGACACTCAAGACTTTTCTAAAGGCACCCACCTTTAAGTTCAAACCAAAACTTTGGCGGGAAAATTTTATTTCTCAAATCTGTGAAGATTTCGTACATAATTTGGGTAGATTTTAGAGGCTTTAAGACAAGATATATTATTGCCAGAATGACAAGAGAAGTAAACAGTTTGAAAACGTCAAAAGTAAAGAGAAAATTTGTCATGTAAATATTATCGGTCTCAAAAATCAAGAAGAAAACAAAATCTCGGGAAATATGGAGATATCTTACCTAAGTCGTGATTTGGTCTCTATACTATTTGGGATAGCTATATCTATAAAGAGAATGGAGATCTTGCTTGATAGAAAAAAATCAGATCGAGAGAAAAAAAGATATTGCCCGAGAATCTGATCATTAAAACAAAATTATTTTCAAAGATTTGTTAAAGGGAATCGATTGCTTGGTGTTTTAATAGAAATAGGGGGTTGATAAGAAGGATTGAGGAGGATGGCTTTGCCAGATTAAGCCAAGAAAAAAATATCAGACCGAAAATCCATTGTTGCTGCAATCAGGTCGAAGGAGGGAGAAGAAGAATAATAACACGCTACAGAACTGTCGTATTAATCCGTGATCTTTTCTTTTCATTTCAATACCTTTTGTTACGGTTTAATGAACAATACCATCGACAGTTCTGAGGTTTAAAACTAATATAATGTGTCGTTGTTTCATCAAGTAATGCAATACTTTTTATTGCTTCAACGACGCCACTGGTCAGATCTTCCTTGTAATACTCTTCAAGTGCGTCGTTAAATCAACAAAGAAATAAGGAAAATTGTGAGCTTTTCTAATTCAATTTGTTTAATCAATTTTCTTTTATTCTTATCTCTATGAGTAGCTAATCTTCTTACATAGGGTAGCGGTTAAAGTTATTCTTGATGCTTGCTATTAATATTTAATTTCTTAGAAACAATTATTCTCTTTTGTGCTTTTCAATGACTAATAATTTCTCTTCTAAATATGCTTCGACTTAATTGTTCTGAATAGTCTTTCGGATGTTGATTTATTATAAGCGAAGGAGATTATATTTTTGTGAGATGAAAGTCGTATGATTAATTTTAAACATTATATTTTCCATAAAATGAGATTGGGTTCAAAATTGTTTGAGTATTTTGAGAGTAGATTTAAGAAATTAAATTGTTAATTCTACAAACATCAAAAGTAGTGGAATCAAAAACCTTAAACCTTTTCTTCCTGGTTAATTTGTATATTTATTTTATTTTTTTATTTATTTAATGTATTCATTAAAAATTATTCTTTTTGTTATTAGCACATTAGTTAATTAAAAATTAGAAATTATACTTCTAAAATCCCTGTGGAACGAACCGTACCTGCATACTGTCTCATCGACACCCGTGCTCTTGTGGTACTTAATTAAAATTCACATCACCCTCGGATCCCAACGGATACTTTTCGAGTTTTTAAGAACTTTTTTATATATATAGCAACATCTTTTTCTTCTCAAATCACACCAAATCAATTTATTTTAACTTGATTTCCTATTCAAATCCCCTATAATTTTTCTTTTCCCATAAGTTTTTTTCTCTTCCATTTTCTCTTCCGTCTGTTTTGTAGATAAAAATGTCGTCTGGTAAAATTCCGAGAAAGAAATTCTCTGTTATAGAAGACATATATCTTGTTACTGCTTATTGTAATCTAAAGAAAGAAGGAACTAACTTTTCTGACGCAGGTTTGTTTTGGGATAAAGTATTTGAAAATTTTGTAGCAGCTTCTGGGGGAAATATTTACAAGCGTACTAGTTCTGGACTGCATAGTAGATTTAGCACTATAAACGTTGAAGTGAATAGATATTCTGAATGTCTTGCTAATGTTGCCACAAATCATCCAGACATGGATGAAATTAACCGGGTAAGTTAAACTATCCTCGCAATAATTGTTTGAATTAGTTTTTGTCTGTATCTTATTTTTCTACTAACTTATGCATCATTTACATTAATGCAGGGTCTAATGGCAAGAACGTAATATACACTGAAACCACCAAAACTTTCACGCGATTTAGAATATCAACTGCTGAAAAAAATCAAATAGAGGATCAAAGTCAAGATGCGGATATAGAAGAAGATACCGACGTTTATAATTTGGCTTCCCAACACCGTAATACCCAAAATATTTTTCAAGTCAATCCCCTAATACCCCTAATTTTTATTCAAGTCAATCCCTTACTTTCCAAAATACATCATCAAGCTAAGTTCATCAAACACAATTTTTAGAAATCAATTTCCATCTTCGTATGGCGTTCCTTATCGCATCCCTATTGCAGAAGGAAGTCCAATTACTACCGAGCAAATTATCGATAAACGCCAGTCAAAGACTCAATTTAAAAAGGCGGTATCTAAGAAAAGGTTCTCTCGGTTAAGCACGCCCCCTACACCATTATCGCAAGAATAACTCATCAGCGACGCGGGTTCTAAACTTATTGAATTGTTTAAAGAAACACGAATAGCGAATGAACCTCATTAACAACAACAACAACAACAACAACAACAACAACAAATTTTTGAAAATATGGTATCAACATAAAAACAAAAAATGCTTCTCAACAAATAATTGGACGAAAGGATTATAATGGAAATGGATCTCTCAACGTTGTCCCCTAATGCAAAATTATACTATGAACTAAAACAACAAGAAATTTTACAAATGATGCAGGCACGTGGGTTCCTCCACCACCACCATAAAATCAGGGATACTACCAGCCTTTTTTCCTCAAAATTAACAATAGGTGGTCTAGATTTATTGGGTACATCTTCTGTAAACCCTCACGAGACTCAACTAGTCCGCTAGGGTCATCATGAATTAAAATTCTTAACTAGTATAGTTTCACTGTTTACTTTTCAACGACTTTTCTATTTTCGGTTTTTCCTCATGATCTTGAGATATCGTTCTTCTATCTTTTAAACTTTCTCTCGTAATTATTAAAGATATATACAATTGAAAACCCAGTTGAATCCTAAATATTAAAGTTAATGTTGACTAGTTTTCAATTGTTTCAAAGAAAGACAACATACTTAGAACTTCAGAAACAATTAAACAAAGAAGTTCACACCTTTATGCAAACATATCCATGCAAGGAAACAATATTAATAGAAATAACATAAATTTACAAGTTGATAAATAACTAGTAAGGTTTAAAGATCCGAAGTGACTAATTAAATAATGAATTTAAGAATTTCTTTGTTTATCAATGCTCATATTGACTTCATCACTTGTGCTTACATTTCTTTTACTGGTCAAAAACTAATAACTATAATACAAAGCTAGCTTCGCCGAATATAGTTCTTCATTAAGAGATAAAGTCAGAGTTCCGACAGAGATTTTTTCAAATATCAAGATTGCATGACTGCCAAAATATGAGGTTTCAAAAGCCATATGTGGAAACTTCTACACCTAATGTACAACTTCGATGACAAAGAATGAAAAAATTGCTGGGAATTATAACCAACATATTCGCAGTTTCTTTACTTAAGTTTTAAGTGAAGCGTACAATAATTCATTCCATGTATCGAGAACTTCAAGTAAGCGCCAGCTTCCGAGTCTTACACAGATGCAACTTGTTCTTAAACAATCTTATAATTCCTTCCGTACACTGAAGGTGTGACCATCCTTTTGGTAGTTTTATAACTAAATTAAATGCCAGTTTCTTTATGAAAATGACTATCTGAGTTCTATTGTCCACCCCTGCAACCATCAGATTCTTAAGAGAGATATACAAAATTTCCCCTATCATATTAACAACTTTTCAATGATTGCCCATATGAACTTGAAATGCCATCATTAAGACTAATTATTGAACGACCATTATTCGTCAAACCCAACCAAATAGTATGAAAAGATTTTATGCAATGATTTTTTAGTTAAGAGTAAGGAAAATGCAGTACAGAAAGGATGCATAATGGATTGAGATGCCACACTTTAGAATAAAAGTAAAATTTTTGAAAGCGAACAAATTGAAATTCAAAATATTAATTCATAGAATTTTTCTTATTTGAGATGGGAACCTGAATACCCTTTGTAGATAACCTAAGTTTTGTTAGTATCGATGTTGTTATCACCCATTCTCCCCAAGACTGAGAGATTTCTTGAATGCTTTAGGTTCCTTTAATTTTGGTACATATGATGTTCTTCTTGGTAGTAGTTCTCTATGTAAATAACAAAAATCACAAAAGTTAAAAATACGATACGAGATGTAAAAGTTATAAGAGAAACTTGTTTTACGTAAAAAACTTAGTTTAAAATTTTATTAGCGAACTCCAGTGTAATAAGATTAACCGAATCTAAAGAGAACACAAACCATTTGACCACTTCCTCAATTAAAAGTACTAAGTATCACGAAATCCCTAAATAACATAATCAAATTAAAATCTAACTAACTTGTAATTATGCACGATACCTTGAATCACTCGTTTCTTTACCTTCTACTTAAAGATAAGGATTATCTTCGCCTTAATTAATTTGCTTGATTAAAGACATATTTTCTATTCAAAGGTAAACCCATATTGAACTAAAGTTATTTTTAAGACTTGTAAATGTATATCAAAATAAAAAAAAGAACATCAACATACAGTTCGTATTTAACAAAATTGAAAAAAAAAAAAAACAACAAAACAATTTAATAGAAAAAAGTAAACTTAATAGTTTGTAACAACACCATTGTGGACAACCACGATATTATTTGCAGCACCTGATGAGCAAGGATGATTATTTCTAGGAGTAGGCTCCCTATGAGTTGCCAATCTTGTATAGCAGTTTCTGTTGTCTATATTATTTATTCTATAAATAGACTACCAAAACTTTTTTTTGAAGAGTTAAATAGAGTTTCAGAATCTTTGTGGTTAGATAATACCATAAATAAAGTGGTGGTTTCCTTGTTTTGTCCAACACGGTATCTGTTTTTTAAAGACGATTAAATGTAGATCGTTGATATGAGGGTGGTTCATCCATTGTAGATGACGTTGTTCTGATACAATAAAGTATGAGGTGTAAAAGAAGTGTAATAATTTTTAAACATGATAGTCAAGTGTGTTTTCTTTTATCTTAAAATATTTACACCAATTAAACTTTACCAAGTATCCTCATTATAATTACTACATCACAAAAGACTTATTTCAGCCAACAGGATCACCATTTTATGTGGAAATTCTATTTGTCTAAGCTTTTAATTGTTGATATAGATGTTGTCTTTTTCTTCAAACAATTGATATATATAATCCAATCTCTATAGTCCAGTTATTATCTAAAAGACTAAATAACATAATATTTGTGGAATGGAGAAAGAGTAGTTTTAAACATTTGGAGCATGCTACACGTTTTCAAGCCCATCATGGGGATTGAATTTAGAAATCATTTCTCATTCTAATTTCTAACGCTGCATGTTGCACAAATATAAAGGACAACTAATAAACTGAGACGTCCTTTTTACAATTAATTGGTTTGTATTATCTTTAAAATCCTTTTTATATGTGTAGAAAATATGTAAAATAATATGCTTCTCTAACATTCAAGGATCTTATAAATATTGTTCTAATATTTAAAATTAAATATTCTATCCAACCTTTTATTTATTACTTAAACTAATTTGTGTGACAGCTCACTAAACTGCCTTTTACAATTTTAATCTTATTTTATACTGCCAAAAATGAGGTATACCTTTAGTATCTCTATTAACTTTCCACTTTATCGGAACTAGGTTAGGTGTCTTAGTAATCCATGATTCCAATCTTATTATTCACTTTCGAAAATGTTTTTGACGTTCATTAGTCGTATGCCTGTCCCAACTAGTTAGACAATTTGATCATAATCTAGTTGTAATTAAATAATAACAACGGAGTTTGCTTTTACTTTTGATCGGTGTAAAATTCAGTTGACGTTAGTTTTTCCGTTTGTCGACTTTAGCATCGAAAAAAATATTCTTTTGCTGGTTAGCTTGGGTTGACTGGTTGAGAATAAACCGACATCTAATAGTTAAGACTTTTGGTTCGTTTTATGAGACTATGACCGATAACCATGGCTACCTGTAATCGAACACTCTACCTGTTAGACCAGCCCTCTTCGGACACCGATTGCATTAGCACCCATGTAGCGAGAAAGCCTTCATCCATAATTTAACCATTAGCAGTGGTACATCTTTCAACCATATATATATATATGTATATTATATTTTATCATATATTATACTTGGATAAAAATGGTTTTGTCTTGCATATTCTAACAAAAAAATATACTTTCTTCACGGTATATCTGGTTATATCATGTTTATTCTGACAAAGAAACCTGTTTTCGTCAGGATGTAACTAGTTTCATCCTACATATTAAATAATTTATTTATTTTTATGTTGAATTGGTTGCATCCTAGTTTTTTTTTTGAATAATTTTTTTCTTACTTTAAGCCAGGATGTATCCAGTTTTATCCTAGCTACTTTTCGAATATTTTTTTTTTTTTAGTTTAAGCCAGGATGCAACCAGTTTCATCCTAACTATTTTTCGAATATCTTTTTTCTATTTTAGTTTAAGTCGGGATGCAACCAGTTTCATCCTAGATGTTTTTCGAAAAAAATACCTTCAAATTTACTATCACAATGGATGTTGTTTTGTAAATAATTTAAAACTCTTTCCAAAAATATAAGTTTTATTAAAATTGGATACATATTTTGGAAGTTATGAAAAAAATTGGTTTGTTTTTAAATAGGAATGAGAAAGGATAAAAGGAAAAAAAAACATAAAGATGAAGGATATAATTGCATATGTATTTTAGTATCCATCTCATTCATTCATAATATTTACTTATCCATTAAAACCATGTTCTAGGGATACTTGGACAATAGATCCATTTTCTTTTTTTTCATAAACATTATCCATCTTAGACCAACCATTTTTGATAGGCACCAATGTTATAAGTTCATATTCCATTAGTGAGACATAATGACGTCATGTGGAGTATATAAATTATGTCTCAAATCTGGTCATTGCAGAGGACATTCGTAGCATATAAATTGTTCTAATGAAAAATAGTCAATTCCAAAAAGTTGAACGTCATCAAGTTTCAATACCTACTAAGGTGTAAATCAAAAATTATGTTTTTTAGTTGCATACAACGGTCTACATTGATCATGACTATGATCGTAAACCAAAGTCCGTGACATTTTTTTTGTTACAACGAATTACATAATTGGTGGTTAGTTTTGGTCTAAAAATAGAATACTAGATAAATAGATAACTAAAAATTATAACGAGTAAAATTAATAATGAAAATAATCGTTGAAAGAAATTTATAGTTTACAGAAAAAAAATGGGGATAATTATTTTTAAAATAAGATATTATTTTACTTTTAAATTAGAATCCACATTAAATGGGCTAAAAACTATCTCATAAGTGAGCTAAACTAAATAATAAATGGGGCGGATGGGCTGGGAACTTAATATGAATGAGCTAAAACAAAATTTTCAAAAACATTTTGTACTAAGATAATAAAAGGCTAGAAATATGGGATATAGCCTAAGTTAGCTTCTTACTAGATCCGTCCTGGATAATATATCTCTAAATATATCTTGTTTTATTTATCTCAACATTTAAATTACTAAATAAATAAAGCTCTCACGTTAAACAGTGATGAAACTCTCACTTTCTATTAGTTGAAATATGTCTTTTGTGATGCGGCAATTCTGGCGAGGATACTTGATAAAATTTTATTGGTGTAAATATTCTGGGATAAATAAAACCCACTCTTGGATTGGTTGTTATGTATAAAAATTACTACACTTCCTTTACACCCCATACTTTATTATACATGATAAGCATCACCTACAATGGATGGAAAACACCTCGAATTGACGATCTACATTTAATTATCTTTAATAAACGGCTACGGTTAAATTCATTTTATTATTAAATCTAACTACTTTTAATTATATTAGATAATTACCCACATCAACTGTGGAGTCTCCAAACACAATAAGTCCACTTTATTTGTTTTTCGTGATCTTCTTAACTGAAAATACAAGTATATTAAGAACACATAGTAGTAGACTATATTGGGATGACGTTGCCTAATGCTCTGTTAATTAAGCATATTAGAATCGACTAATGTCGATCCTTTTATATTATTTTTCTGAAACTACCCTTTTTTTTAATAAAAACTGAAAGGAAATACTATATTTTGATTGATAAAGTGAAAATTAATTGCACTACAAGGAAATCAAACTCACAAATCACCACCATTGTTATATACTTGTATTCATCAATTGAAAGCGGGACCTCTATTATGACCTCCACGTGAAGAAGTTTTTAGTGCATTATAGTAGATGGTTTATTTGGTGTGGAGTCTGTGGACTGTAATGTTATGTCGGACTTTTTCAGTTAAATAAGTTTAGTACATCGAGACTGACACCAAATAGGTAGTTGGTTAACTATGAAGAACTACATCTTGCAACAGTTTTGCCGTATAACTCTATCTTTTGCAGAAGAATTATATATTTGTGGAATTAGCTACATACTGTGGTGATATTCAAAGACAAATATGAAATTTTAGAAAAATGGTGGGATTATGCTAATTTCTTTGTTACGTGTGCTACAGTATACGATACTATCAATTTTCATCAACGTTTTATTAGGAAGAAAAGGGGCTTGGTCGGGGAGTATAACAAAAAAATACGGGCAACTATGAATTCTCATCATCATTATTTGTTTCATTTTAAATGAACTATTTATTTGTATGGGCTAATATTAATCTTGAAACAATCTTTGTCGGGACGCTGACTCTATGTCTTACCAAAGAGCTATATTCAGTTAAGTTAGCTTCATATAATCATGTTGTGGTGATATTTAAAGAGGGATATAGAAGCTTGAGAAATAGTGGAATTCCTCGTAATGAAATTAGAAGAGCTTAGTTGGAATGTATAACAAAAAAGTATTAACAACTATCAATTTTCAAGGATAACTTATTCAAAAAGGTATGAGAAACTATGCGCAGTGTGTAGCACGTGTACAAATCTAATAATTACTATAAAAATAACTCACCTACCTACTGTAAAAAAGTGTTTTCCCATTTTGTCCCGCTTAATTTTTTTTCGTTAACATATATCTAATAAACAAATGAAGGACATTAAAGCAATTTGGTATTTATTTCCAACCTTACTTTATTTCCCAAAATAATACTCCCTCCGTTTCTGGAAAAGTGTTACTATCACTTTTTCATTTTAGCCTAAAAATAGGCCAATTTGAAAAAGTGATAGTAACTTTTTTCCTGAGAGGAGGTAATATGTCACATAAATGGTTTTAGAAGTGCATGTGTAAATTAGGTTACTGAAATTAAACCTTATCATAATAACATATTTACGTTATATGACATAATTTTTTAGTTCCCAAGTTTATCCCTACATTTAATTTTATTCTCCTATTTATTATGATTTCACTTTACCATAAATTAAAATTTGTATATATAATTATGAAGAAAGATCCAATGATATGGATAGAATAACAATATTTTAATATTTCGGCACCATTTTTTTATAAACCCAAACAGAAATAAATTTGACTAATATTTAGGTGATATATGCTTTTTATAAAATTTTATATTTACATCAAAAATAAATATATTCCAAGACATAAAGACCATCATCCATCATTTTAAAAATTAATTATTAAAGATTAATTGTTGAAATTAAATTTTATGGACGATGAGATATCGTATCTTAAACATGCGCTCTTTTTAAGACTTCAACACGTGCATCACGTGTACCCAGCTATCTAGTTTTGAAAAAAGAAAAGTCCGATAAACATGATGTAATCATGTAAGCCGTAAAATTCAACTAATGACAAAGGCTAAATTCAGCTGCTCAATGCATCCAAATTTAACTTATTTGAGTTTACCAAGAATTTTATGTTTGTCTTTTTTTTTTTTTGGAAGCTTTTTTTGTTTCTTGTTATTCTTACGCTAACATTTTTTTCCTTTCGTGATGACATAAGTTAAAAAAGGTAAAGGCTAAAGCTACTCAATCAAAAAGGTAAAGGCTAAAGCTACTCAATCAAGACAAACATCTTGGCAACTAGTTACCGGAGAATAGAAGTCAAAAGAAGTTAAAACGCCACTGTGAAGGCTAACGTTAAATTTGGATCTTAGTTTCTAAGATCTATACGGCAATATCTCGGTTGTCATGAGTTAAGAGCAAGTGCTATAGCGCTCTAAACCCTCCCCATACAGACAAATCTAATAAAGGCGTCGGCTACAGATAGGGATGGTTTCCTAGTTCTTTGGCTACTTTCTGTCGTAGCTCTTCCATACTTTTGTTGTTCTAATCTTTCGTAAAAATAATAAATAATAAAAATAAAATAAAAAATAATAATCATAATAATAATCATATGAGTTGCATATCAGCCAGCTCTAATAGGCAGAAAGATATCGAGTTATCCTTTTAGTACATGGTGATTGCTCTTAAAGAAAATATATTCGTTCGATCTGCCGGTGTAATGTAAGCATCCATGGTGAAGAGAAATGTACCTTATCAGTTGGATATGCACTACATATTGGACGGCACGTGCACGTGCTTGACTTACTTGATCAATGAAGGTCTAGCTAATATGATGGTGATTATTTATTTGTTAGTCAATTATCAATATATAGCTAGATTTTAAGAACTTGTAAATGGAAGAGCAGTCAATTTTGGCTTCTCCTATAATATCAACGGATACATGCATTCATGCACGAACTAATACATTACGGTTACTTTCTGCTGCTATTATAAGGTTTTTCAACTCTCCCTTCGTATTTTTCTTCTCTTTTTTCTTTGTTTATTTTTTTCTTAGTCTTGCTAATTAATTAGCTATTTCTCTTCATCCTCATAAGACTCATCTAACTTTCAATGATTTGGTCTTTCTTTTTGTTTATTCAAAGTATCTCGAGTTTTTGTCCACCTAAAACCTAACCTATTCTATAGAAATAATTTTGCAAGTAAGGTATTTTTATCTCTCGTCCTGCATTCTTGGCTTGGATCACTAAATTGTCTTTGTATTCCGACTGTAACAGAAAATGAAGAAGATATTTTGGATTGAGTAGACAGTTATCGCAAGAATGACTACAAGTTTCCTTGGAGGAAATGAAATCACTTTCTAAAAATATAATTTTATTTTATATTTGGTAAATACAAAATAGAAGTAGTTAGAAATATAATTTTTAAAAAGTAAAGGAATATAAAATACATGAGGGTAGTAGGTTTAGGATTTCCCTCTTTAAAAAAATATGATTCCCATGAATGTAATTCTCTTTCCTCCATCCAAATATGCTATTATTGAGTAATTAGGAAAAGTTTTTTTTTCATATCCGACTAATTCGAAGGTTGCCTCAAAATAAATTGGGGCTACATAATTAAATAAAACAGGGTCATTTTGTAGTAATATTCAAAACTCCTTATTCACCTATTTTCTATAATACCTAATACACACTTGATTAATTAGTTGTTAGGATGAAATTAGTTAATGAATGTTATTGATTGTATAGTTAGTATGTTGGAAATTAGACTCTTTTTTTTTTTGAAAGAGAGATTGTGTTAGAGAAGAAGAAGAAGTTGGGAAAACATTGAAACAAAACTAGGCCTTGGTGAAACCTTAGATGATGATTTTTTGGAAGCAAATGAAGAATCTCACAACCCAAACATGTATTGTGTTGTGAAACTCAAATATGAATTTTGTCTATGATAATTGGAAAAAAAAAAACTCGATATTTGCATGCCTTGTTAATGTCATTGCAGTACCAGAATTAATAGATAAAGGAGTATGATATCTACTTGTTTTATGGTAAAAACAAATGTACTGAAAAATGGTACTTTCAGGTAGGTTCGAGAGATCAAGCTCGAATAAGATGAGCCTAAAACAAGAAATGGCCATCCACGTCCTGCTTCGATCACAAAGGTGGAGAAGATTGAGTATGTCTTAGAGGAGGGAAGCAAAGAAGGTTGAGAAGTCTCAATGTGATGAGTAGTTGTAGTGTGCAGGGAAGAATGGATTATCTCTGGGATAGATTGCTAATTCTGTATATCTTGTCTCTTAGTTGTTTCTGTCTTTTATAGTTCTGAGGAGGCACACTGATTTCTCGTAAGTGGTGAAAGTTATAGAAGAAGTGAAGGAGTAGCGATTGTGGTGGAATCATGTCCAAAAAATAGGGAGGACTTGTATGACCACTAGTCCTCGTGCTCTCATCTGCTCTATAACTGTCCCACTACTTGTTACCTTCTTATTCGTGGATGCGTTGCCACAACGCACGATTGTCATAGACCGCCAGACCAATACCCAATGAGAATTCCCCCATGTGTTATATTTGATATCTCGTAGAATGATAATGGATTCGTGAACCATTGTTGTTTTGATTAGGTCAAGACATGTCAAATGATTTGCTAAGTCAGTGAAGCAAGTTGTGCAACTCACTGATTTGATAATTAGAGTGATTAGTGTCGAGTCTAGTCAGTTTAGTGGTTATGTACTAACTCAGGAGTAACATAGTTGTTTTAATAGCTAGAAGTCAGCTTAGAAATGACAAGGCATAATTCTGGAAGTGTTTGAAGCCAAAATTACGAGGAGCTTCCTAAGCATGAAGATTTATTAGATAATCATATAAGATTAGTGTTGGCATTAGGCCAGTGCTGAAAAGAATGATGCATTTTTAAGGGAAGCAGCTAGCAGAGCTAGGGCTGGCTTTTTAATGCAGAATAATGTGTTGCTAAGGGAAGTATTTAGAAAGGCTAGCGCTAGATCCTTAGCACAAATATGCTAATGTGCTAGCTCTTATCGCAAAAGCTACAATATGCTAGCTTCTTAGGCGCAAAAACTATTGTGCTAGCGTTTTGGGAGCAAGGCTAATGTGCTAGTGTTTTGGAGGCAAAGCCAATGTGCTAATATTTTGGAGGCAAAGCCAATACGCTAAGCGGCTAGCAAAGAGGCTATCATTTTAGCCACAAAAGGCTAAGACGCTATTATCCAAGGAGGCTAGCGCTTTTAGCTTAAAACGCCAACAGTTAAGGAGGTTAACGCCAATATTCAAAGAAGCTAGCGCTTCTAGTGCCTATGGTCAAGAAAGCTAGCACTTCTAGTGGTGCTAGTCAATGAAGCTAGTGCTTCCAGCGCCAAAGTTAGCGCCAATGCAATCTGTTGTTGGTCGAAGAAGCTAGCGCTAAAGCGCCAATGTCTGCTAAGCTAAGAAGCTAGCATTAGGACACTACTAAGATAGGAAGCTAGTGCTATCCTGGTACTAATGCAGGAAATGGCTAGGGTTAGCCTAGATCAGAGGCACAGTGCGTCTTTGGGGGCATTATTCTTTTCTTGTGGCGTGTTCGAGGGGAACGACGCATAATTTGTGACTTATCTTTGAGCAAACCGCTAATAACGGTATATTTTACGCTCATGATAGTAATTTGTGATATGTTCTTTACGAACGAAGTATTAAACTAAAATGCATCTTTGGGTTAAAGCATTTTCTATTCCCGATTTGATAGATGTTATTGAAACACCGATGCACATTCAACTCGAGTTCAAGGATTTCAACTGTGGAATTTATGTGACTTGAGACTGATTCGATATGGCATAAATATTGTGAATATTAGAGAGGCTACATGATCAGTTTAGAATGCATGTAGTTAATTAAAGAAATTGTATTCTTAATTCGCTTGTGGAATATATAAGTAGAGATACAATATTTCGTGTTTTGGTATAAAGCTAGGGATATGCGCATATACTTCTATGTTTCTGCTGCTAGGCATAGGGCAATTTTTATATTTCTAGCCTTTATAACGATCACCATCTACACTACCGATTGTAACTTCTGTTCTTATTTCACCGTATAATTGGTAAAGTGTGATTTTTGTAGACTACCGATTATGAAATTTTATTTTCCAATTTTGGGATTTGGAAATCTTATAATTGGTCGTTTAGTCAGGAAGATTATCTACCGATTACGATTGTAGTCCCAAATTCTAAAAAAATTTCACTTTAAAAATTTTGAATTTTTTTCAAGACGTGTAATCGGTAGAAACTAACTAACCTTATCTACCCATTACACTTTTTTTTGTATCTAGAAAACCTGACCAATTTAGGTCTTAATCGACAGATACTGATATATCTTCCTACCGATTATAGAATAATCGATAGTAACATAAATCCTTAAACTACCGATTATGATAGTTGTTTTGTCCATAGAATTAGTCTAGTATTCGGGTTTTAGTCAATCATTAGTGGTTTTCAATTTCCAACTGATTGTGTCATAATCGGTGGATATGTTGAAACCCGTGCTACCGATTATGGTACATCATACTGACATTTGAAATGAAATAAAATGCAAGTTGATAATGAAGTAAACTTAAAAAAGATTAACATAATATTGTCTAAACTAAAGAAATCTATTCATTCCTCAATACATAATATTGTTCAAAATAACTTAAAACATCCAGCAACAACGAAACAAAACATAACATATACAATAAAAGGGATCAATCTCATCGCCTTATTTAACTCTTTCTTACTTCCTTCTTCTTCCTAATAAAATTTTCTTTTAAATTCTCCTCAGTTGGACCTATATGCTTGCAATTTTCATTAGAATAGGTAGGGTTGCACATCGGGTGGGTCGGGTCGGGTTTGGCCTCACCCATACCCGACCCACCAGTTAGTGGGTAATTGTTTTTCCACCCGCACCCAACCCGCCGTAGGACGGGTCGGGTTGGATCTGACCTGACTTTAAGGCGGGTCGGGTGTGGGTGACCGCGGGTCACCCGCCCAGACTCCACAAATCCTATTTTTGTTCTAAATCTAAACTTCTTCTAACTTCTAAACCCTCTTAAGCCTGACCAAACAAGAAAGATTTATGAAAGAAACCAAATACAAGTCATTATGAAAGTCATTGTGAAAGAAACCAAATACAAGTCAAAGTCACTTCAACATTTATGAAAATGCAATGAATCCAATACTCATTACAAGCATGACATTTGGAGAAATCTTCAGTCCAGGTCCAGGTGCATCATCGGTGTAAAACTGGAGCACTGAATTGCCTGATCCTCCTGTTGCCCCACCACCACTTGTTGTCCTCCTCCTACGAAGACCTGCAGCAACTGGTCTCAATCTGAACATGAGAAGTAGAGAACTTTACACCAGGATAGAGCATAAAAACTGTAACTAAAGTAGTTCATTATGCTAGATTATCAGAATCAAAACTCAGTCATATTTTGTTTTCATCCATCTATTACAGGCTTGAGACCACAGATAGTACCATAGAAAAAATCATATATTTTGCATGTCTCAATTCATGTATCAGGGTAAAGTTCCACTGTTATCGCTTGAAGCTTTACACACCAGCTGCACATTTTTATATTTGTGCTAGTTGTTGTCCATGTCCTTTTCTGTGCAACTACCATGTTTCTAGGAGGGTTGAAGGTAAGCTTAACAATACGCTCTGTATGTATTGAACACTTCAGTGAATAAAATGAAATTATACCCAATACCCATTACTATATGCATTACATCTTATCCAGATTCAACAATGGAAATAATAGGAAGATTCCATAAGGGAAGTGAAATGTACTAAACACCTAAATCCTTCTACTTTTCACGATATCACGATACACTGTCATACGTCTCGAAATCTTAAATCTCGGCTCAAGATACTTAATGTAATCCCTAAAACCTTCGCCTTCAACAATTCTAAAAGCTATTTCATCTGTTACAATAAACTTAATCAGCGCTTTCCTACATCCTTCTTGAGAAAAAGTGACCCCCCACCAACGGTGGTTCCTCTCCCGGCTTGCACGACTGAAAACAAAGTGTTTGTTATCCTCCATGTTCCTTATTAACTGATTTCTTATACTCAATACACTTCTCTAAATGATGAGAAAGATTGGTAGTACCATGTGTTTTACCACCAATCTTGTAACTACCCCGACCCTTTGGAAAGTGCTTACACTTTGCTTTAGCACCATCTTCTATAATATCAAAAGTGATTTCATACCTAAGATTTCTTCACAACAACTCTAGGCTTCTTATTTGAACTGTCGCTTACTCTACAAGATGATGAAGGTTGAGAAGATGGTGTCGCGGATGACCCAGCTGTACTCCTTGTCCCTGCTATGGATACCGGTGGACGTTGAGGTGGATCTCCCATTTGCGATTGCGATGGAATTCCGTGTACAAGTGGAAATCTGAACTAACGTCATCTTCTGAGATTTCAACCATGGTGGTAAGTGCCAAGTGGTAACCTACAAGGCAGAGAAGTAGTGATTTAGGCAGAGATACTTATAGCAGTTACACTGTTAAGTTCAACTAAAAATTGCAATTTTACTATTGCTAACCTTGGATAATAAGAAATATGAAACAAAGAACTGCAGAAGAAGTTAGTATTAGAGAAAATATAAGGGAAGCAGTCAACACAAAAGGAAGAAGTTAGTATTAAAAACGCACAAGCAACTAGCAAAGCAACTAGAAAATCAGGCTTAGATGGATCAATATTTTACTGACGATATTTCTTGTACAGGAAAAAAAATGTTGATTAAGAGGATCAATATTTTCCGAACAGAACGAGATAGATAGAGGTACAACTGAGGTGGCAGAAGATGAAAGCTAGTGACCTGAAATAGATAGACAGGTGCAATTGAGGCACAAGACGAAAGCTAAACAGCTGTTGAGAATATTCATTGCGTACCTATCATGACCTAATCCAACCCAAACTTCACTGAAAAAACCCACAATTTTTGAGAACATGGCAATGGCATCCACAATTGATTCAAAACTTCTTACCTTCCTACATTTCACTCAATTCGATTTTAAGCTTCCAATTCAGTTTCTCCACCATAATAATCACCTCTGACCTTGTATATACAAAAACCAAAGTTCAAGAATAAAAAACAAGACATCTTGGCATTACTGTTGTCATCATCCAACAACGCATGAAACATTCCTAGCTTACAGTATATATTCAGACCCAGAGATGCACCCAGTCCAGCTCCAACAAAGGATTCTTTTCATTCAGCTAAAAAGCAAAAACTCGTAAGGTAGAACAAAGCAGCAGGTACAAGAGGTCTAAGAAAACAAGTGCAAACATCCCTAACAATCAGAATCATCGGGCTTGATCCCAAGGTTCGGTTGACAGTAAACTCAAAAAGGCACCCACATAACTGTACTCCTTCGCCTGACATGCTTAAAAGAGATACCTAAAAGTTTAAAGACATGACCAAGTAAACTAAATGAGAGTATTACCTTGGAGAAAAGATCCTCGTAATGCTTCTCAGCAAAAACCCGTTCAATACTATTAAGCTTCAATCCTATTAAAAAAACATGCACAAATATCAATAATAGATTCTAAATGCTGTATGGAACGATTACACCTATTCAAAGAAGAATTATCATATAAATAGTTACTAGGAATAGAATTCCCAAACTTTCCTTAAGTATAAAATCAACAGAAAGCTTCACTGATAGTTCCGGGGAAAGATGAGTTACCAATCTTTGCATTTGGGTCAACAACTTACAGAGGAACTCATTCTGTTGTCATAATAAACTTCAGTAGAAATAGTTACTAATTAACATTATGACAAATCAAGAGCCCATTCTGATGCCATAATAAATACAAAGTATGGTGTCTCCAACATGAAACTCTTTAAGGCATACTTCTCAGCAGAAGGGTTGTTGGTGATTTGTATGGGAAGCAGGCATAAATAGAAACTAAGCCACGCAAACTGTGCTTATTTTCGATGATAACATATCAATAAACAAATAACAAGATGAAATAAACCCTAAATTACAGAAAAAGAAAAAAATCCCCAAATTTTACTGAACCCTAAAATTTTAATTTCATCAAGTGACAAATTAATACAAAACATTAGGTGATTCATGGGAAATAAAGGTTTGGGTTCCATTTACTTACTTGTTTCGACGTAAAATTTGATTCAAATTTTCTAGTTTTCTTCAACTATTTCTTCGACTGCAACTGCAAGCAACTATTTCTTCGAGTTAGGTTACTTAGGTAGTCTCTGCAACTTACAAACTTAACAAAAATGGGAGTTCAGATGAAGAAAGAGTGTTACCTGATCGAAGAACAATTACTCTCGCCTCTCGCCTGTGTATGTGTGTAACAGAGATGAAGAACCCTTTGGTAATCCTTTTTACTACAGAAGAACAAACAGAAACAGATACAGATGAAGTGAAGTGAATGCTGGGTACTTCACGCGTGCCAAACTAAAGTGTGAAATTTTGGCGGGTGGGAGGGTCGGGCTGGGTGAGAGGAGCTATCACCCGCACCCGACCCGCCAGAAGACGGGTTTTAAAAAAATCACCCGCACCCGACCCGTTCATCGGCGGGCCGGCTACGGACGGGTAAAATTGTGCGGGTGCGGGTCAGGTTGGCGGGTTGGGTCGGGTTTGTGAAGCCCTAGGGATAGGGGTTTACTCCTCTAAAGTTTGATTTCATGAAAAACAGTCTTGGAGCATAATATTCTTCTTCTTTATTCTTTTTCTTCTGATTTAGTGTAATTGAGGGGATTATAGTCATTGTTCAAAGGATTGTCACCATTTTTCAAACAACATACAATATCCAGATCATTAGCCATCCTAGTTAAAATATCTTATGCAGTTAGTGTTCCAGTTATTTTGCAAAGAGGTTTGAAGGAAAAATACCATTTTCCTTTCCCTTCTTAATCAGTTGGAGCTTAAATAATAAAACATTGTAAACACATAAGAAAGATTTGTTGCATTTGACACAATCGTCATGGTTCAATTCCTAAATATTGATGACAGTGGCATTTCATGCTCAGAAGTCGTCAGGGTTAAATTTTGTTTCACTCACTTTTAGTCGTCATGGTCTAGATATTTCAAACATGACGATAATAATAACTATCAAAAGTTATCATGGTTCAAGGATTATGACCAACAAATTTATCATTTGAATTGTTTTTGGGGAATCTTTGAGGAGAAAGCTAATTGATATTTATTTTTTCTAAATTTTTTAAATGTTAAATTACCAACAAATTTAAATTTTCCAATGTTTTTACTACATTAGTAGTATACTTACTTCTATGTTGGTGAACCTGCTCTTCTACCGTTGTTTTTCCAATTACATAGAAGTAGCGGAATGACAACTGGATCCCAATCAGGTCAATGACGGTCAACACTCTGAGTTGTCTCAAAGGATTCAACAACCGTGTAGAACTAGGCAAAACGTTATTACTATGCCTTATGCGGATCATCCAGAGTACCAAAGTTATTATGCTCAAAGGATGCTACATTTTAGTTTACGACGATCGGTGTTTTTTAGTACTCAATTCAAGAAAGGTGTTTGGTATTTTTTGGAAATACACATTCTACAACTTTAAGGGAGAACAGTAAAAACAATCAACCCACTTTCAAGAGGGGAGATTTCTTTTGAGGATTACTATACGTTGATGCAATATGGTCAAGAATGGGAACGTGTTGATGACTTGGTCTTTGCCCCTAATGACAATACTGATTATAAGAGTTGGTTCAGCCAAATTAGCAAGCCTAACATTGCCATGGATCTGCAACACGTGGGAGTGATGGATATGCCAGCTCTAGGTAGATTTCCACTTGATCTCGTATTTCTTCCACCCCAACCTCCACCAGCAACGCCCGTTTCCTTTGTTTATCCCAGTGGCGAGGGAGGTTCATCTTATTCGTCAGTTATGCCACTGTTTGATTGGGAGGTGCCGAGTATTAATCTACAAGGGGAGAGTATCACTGTTTCATTTACTCAAGTTATGGAACAGTTATATCCATATTAGGGGGTAGAAGCTACTGAACAACAATCGCGCGAACGATTATTATTGGGGGTCACATCAAATCCATAATTATTACTTGGGGCAACTGACCCAAACGACGAACACATTATTTTTGATATTCTAGATGAATTCAGTTTAAGTCAACCAAGTCAGTTAAGTCGTAGAAGAAGTCACAGAAGTGCTGACACGCCAGAGAACGTGCCAGAAACTTATATGGCACCGGATGCTACAAACTTTGATCTGACAACTCCAGGGGGTAATCCAATATTTCTGAATCTTTATACCCCAAATCTAAGAGTATGAGGATTCTCAGGGTATCATCCCATTCGAGATGTTGGGGTATCCAGTTCTCAGGTTCCTTCGGTTCCATATGCATTCTATGGTGATAAACTCAACCTCCTGAAGCTATCTAAGATATTATAGCGGCTAGGGTTGTACATGGTACGGTACAAACCGTAAAACCGCACCGTACCAAACTGTTTAACACAAAACCAAATTGTACCAACTACCCAATGACACAAGATGATTTTAATATTGTGAAAACCGTTGTTCTTGGTTTGGTACTGGTTCAGCATAAAACCAAACCGTATACCAACGGCTTAAACCGTTAAATTCTAGCTGTAATATTCTTTCAATTATGACCACTAGATTAGGGCCTACACTAATTTACTCTGCCCATTCTCTTTAGTTTTCATTTATTCTTATCGAATTTTCTTCGACCACCAGAACTCAGCAGAGCAGTATAACTACCTCCACCTTCGTACAAATCAACCACCACCACCTTCAAGTACATAACCACTAAAATCTCTTCTCCACCATCACCACTATTCCAGCTACCTACACCACATTCTCATTCTTCTACAATCTCTCTGCCACCTCTAAACTTAGGGTTAGATTTCGAGATTTTAGGTAGAAGTTCATGGCAGAATCCCAAACAACAATTTAGGTAACTTCTAACTTTACCGATTCTAAAAATTTTAAAATGGTTTTCACGCCTTCTTTGAGTTTCTACAACTTTCTGTTGATGTGTGTGAGATTTGATGCTTAAGTTGTTATGGTTTTAGTTTGTGTTATATTTCTGATGCTAAAATTACTATTAATTTGTTTTATTTTTAAGTTGGGAATTGGATCGAATTTGTACTATATCTTAGGGTTTGAAATTGATAGCACTAAAAGAGCTGCTCTTCAATTCATCTGCTTTATCTTTTAAATTTGAAGATAAAGTTCTTTGTGTTTCTGCCTCTTTGTAAAAGTGTTTGCAGTTTGAATCATACAATTGAGGTACATGAATTCTTAGGTTCAGCTTGGTTAGTGTATAATGTTCCATGTCCATATTAACATCTTCTTCAAAATTACTGCACATGATAGGAAAATATGATTTTGCTAAGGCCATACGGGTACTCTGGTGTAATTGCTTAAGCATTGCCTAATTTTCTTTATTTAAAAGAAAACAAGCAAGATATACTCCCTCCGTTTCAAAAAGATAAACTTGATTGGTTTTGCACAAAAATTAAAAGAACTAATTATTAGAGTCATTTTTTCATGTTTTTTCCTAATCTATCCTTAAGAGAAAAGTGGTCTTCTTCATGTTTTAATAAAGAAAGATATGAGAGAGAAAATAGAGAAGAGAAGAGAGGAGTGGTCCTTATGTAGATAAAATAGTAATCTTAAAACATTTAACTTTTTTTTTTCTAGAAACCATCTATCTTTTTGATATACCTAGATTTAATAACCAAATTTATTATTTTGAAATAGATGGAGTATCTAACATGACTAACACGAGTGCCATTATTTTTGCAGTTGGGACCTGTGCAGTACATTTCGGTCGAAATGGCCAAAATTTCGCCGGAATTTCGGATTTCGGGGTAAAACCGAAACGAAATCCGGTATACCGGTACAGACGATTTTTTTTTCTTTTGAAAAATCAAAAAAGAAAATAAATAAAAAAAAATTATCCTTGTTTTAGGGTTTTGAATTGTTACTCATACTTTTTATGATATTTTAGAATTATATATGGATATGATAATATCTATAATTAATCTAATGATCTCGATTAGAATTGTAATATTCTTGTTTAATTAGCATTTTAGACGATGAACTTTGAAGTTGTCTTGTTTCTCTTGTGTTTCCAGTTTGAACTTTGTATGAAATCTATGGATCTATATATTTTAGATGATTACTAGTTTTTCTTTCTAAACTTTGTGAAAAACGTTTGTTATAACGTGTTAAAATATCATAGCTTGTTCAATGCTTAGAACTTCCCATGGCCTCAAACCAGGAATTTTTTTTTGCAATTGTTTCCTGCCAAACACATAAAAAATCATTAAATCTTTCATAATTAATTTGGAGGGAGATCATGTAACAGATGCGAGGGAGCAAGATACAATATAAGGTATGGAACTCTAACAAGCTTTTAGGTTAACCGTATATGGTGACAGATCTGAGAAAGAAAAAGATGTAAGAGAAGCTCATACATACCTAAGATCTTTGGAGATATACTTATTGGGCATGTGGTCTTCACCTCTCAGCATATTGGTTAGTTCTGAGCCACTGGCCCAAAGAAATAAAGCATGGCTAGGTGTTTTCATTCCAGGCCAGACACCATCATTAGCTTCAAGAACTGCTAAATCCCGGTTTTTGCTTGCAATTGCTTCTTCTTGAAGTTGTTTATAAGTCTTCTTTTCCTGCCCCTTGAGAGGTACCCAGGGAGGTATACCTTACTGTAGTATATGAACGAAAGCTGTTGCAGCAGCTCCTAGTCTAACTGGAGATAAACCAAGCAAATACTAATTAAGATCTTTGCATTGGAACAGCTAACCAATATTACAGCTATTTTACAATAAAAAACCAATTTCTAAAACATGAAATGCCAATTGAAGAAAATCATTTCTTTAATTCCACGGATTCAACAGACGAAGTGGAAGAAGCTTAACTGAAATTTCAAAATATCTATCACACAGATCACTCAGGAAAAGCGTGTTATGAGCCTCTGCTCCAGAAGGTCAGCCACTTCTACCAAAACGGCAAAACCATGATTTTTGGCAAAAGATTGATTTTTATAACTCAATTACTTTCAATTGATGGTCCATAACTATTTTTGACATGGTATACCCATCATCAAATGGTGGTTCACCCAGTAGCACCAAGCACATGACATGCTCATTCAAAATTATCCTTAGAATCCATTATCATGGTAAAACAGCTTTGACATGATTTAAGAAATCTAAATAGTAAGAAGCAGAGAAAAAAATCTACCAACCTTCCCAACTGGCAACTGCCCTTTCCAAGCCATAAACCATGTGAATAGGTGCCCATTCATCCATGTCTTCACCCCCAGATGAAGGTATCCTTGTCAATTATCCCAGCACCCCAAGCAGTTTTTAGTGTTATCAGCTGTAAAGGTCCCTTTGTTCGACCCAAACGATCGATCACAATCTTCAACTTCCTTTTTGATTTTAGGGTTTTTGAGGTTACTGGTTTTGAATCAAATTGTTCTGAAATTAGGGTTTTTGAGGTTACTGATTTTGAATTTGATTCATTTTCGTTTCAATTGAAATTAGGGTTACTGATTTGTTGCGAGTTGAGCTTGAGAAGCAAATCCATGGCTTTCTGTGATAAAACAGAGTGATTCAGTTGAGAATTGTTGTTATTGTTCTTTCTGGCACAATGACATTTCTAGCAGCACTGGGTCTTCTTGTTCTTTCTTCTTCAATCAGCAACCACCACCTTCTCTGCCAGCCAAGACATAATCCAATCACAGCAACATCAAACCCTTGTAATTTCCGGCAGAGAACACTCTTCAAAATCCAACCAATTTCTTATAAAACTCGACCCCAAGAACCCATAGCAGCGATTACTAAGAATTCTTGTTCTTCCCTGTCTTCTATTTCTTTCGGCTTCAGAACTAATCTCTCTCGAGCTCATTGTCCAACTCACTGCCTATTCTTCTCAGATTCAATTGAACCCATAAAAACCCTAATTCCTCTTCAGGCTTTCACAAGTTCAAAATCACGGCAGAATCATCAATTTCTTTCCCGGATTGTTTCTCTGCAACAACAAATCATCAAACCCATCTCTTGAATTACATGAAGTGGATGAAGGCGGAGAAGCAGATGATAGGTGGAGGCGAAGAAGCCAATTTCTCTGATAGATGGAATCGTTTTGGGATGTTATATTAGTTAGTTAGATCTTAACCGTTCATCTTTAATATGGAATAGGATCTAATATAAATCTAGATCTTAATCATTAGGGATTTGGTTTGTCATTGTTAGCAAAGTTTTTTTTTTAGTAATTCAAATTTAATTGACGAAAAAAAATAGCACGTCATCATTTCACGGGTCTTAACGGGCGAACAGTGATTTCAGCTATTAAAATTAGACAAATATAAATAAGAACACAAAATCTGGACAAAATTCAGGTAACAAAGTTAAAATAACCCTACGTAGTATCTATGTAAGGATTATACTACAATTTTTTGATTTGTTCGCCTACGTTACATGCATGCAACTATGCAAGGGAGGAGCTATTAATAGATTGGGTGGGATCCTGGACCCACCTAAATCCTAATCTTTTTAAATTAATAATAATATGTAACAGTTATATATGTTGTAAAAGTGTTTTGTTATGCTTACCTATACTACATAAAGTAAATATTTACATTTCTCAAGCTTATTATGTCACAGTTAAAAACGTTGTAGGATTTAAATGCAACTTTTATATTGAATTCAAAACCGTGTATAACCCAATTGCACTTTGATGCCCCATCCAACCGAAACTGCATGCAGGTCCAAAATAAGATTAGACAAATCACTTATTACAGACTTGTCTTTCTGTTAAAGTTGTTCAATTTTAATGTTACATCAACTATATCATTAAAAAGTGTCGAGGAATCTCATTTCTTTAACTTATCGGTTATATTGTTACGTCATTTGATTCTATTTCCTTGGCCACCAACAGTTTAGAGAGAGTGAAAATCAGAAAATGCTAGATACCCCCAGATTTCCCCCCACACTCACATTCACATAAAATGGGCCATCCTGTTTTTCCAAAGAGTGGGGGATGATGCTACCTAGTGGGGGAAGAAAGTGGTGGTGGCTGTGGATTTTGGGGATCTTAAATCATAATTTCATGAAGAACTTAAAATGAATGATATCTCATGCTTCTTCTGCATTAAAAAATAGTGATAATTCAAAGGGATATGCTAGAACACAACACCTAAGATGTTTCTTCTGTTCCATCTTGTTTCCATCTTAGGTAGTCAGGAATTTACATAATGAAGTAACAATATTTCATACCCTTAATTAGGGTCACAATTATTCGGTAAATATTCGGGAATCAACAAACAATATTAGTTAGTGTAAATCCATGTACTTTGCTAAATTAGAAAATTAGTTATGTACAGTCTTCAATAAAAGGAAAGCACATCAATTTTTTATTCCAATTAATAAAATAAAAATGATTCTCGATATTAGTTAGGATCTACAATTGAGTATAAAAGGAGTATAATTGAGTTAAATACGTGTTCAATATTTCCAGACATATAAACTTTCACAATCCAACTTGATCATCTTATGAAATCTTAAAGATATAATATTTAAAATGAAGATCCTGAAATTTACAAGTTAGGATTGGTCCTGGGATCGGTCTTGAATGAGATTGATCCTAAATTTTATTAGTCTTCAGAACTTAATTTGAGTCTAAACAAACTTTGAACTATGTTAAAAAAAAAATTATAACATGTGTTCAAAGTATGGATTCACCGCTAGATAAACATATCTAGCTTACCGAAAGTTCATACTATCCAATTACAAAAGTCATATTTATGTTATGTCGGAACTACAAAAGTATAGAAAACTATACTACGCAACTCAATACAATAAGTTGTTGAAACAACCAATATATATCCTTCATATGATACTTAGATCATAATAATGACCAAGTCATCTAAACAACTAAAGCTATGTAAAACAAACTTTGCAAGTTATATTTTTAATGAATATGACCGTAAGAACTTGATAGAAAATAAACAAGTAAAAATCAATAGCTACTAACCTGAATACGAAGGATGATGTCTTCGTTTTTCTTCAATATGCTTCAGGTCTTCAATGAGTAACTAGCAAATCGTCTCAATATTTCTATGTTCTAAGTCTAACCTAAAGAAGTTGCTTTAGTTAGCAATTCAAGCAACTGAGTTTTGGAACCCAACGTGGCAACTAAACTTGACATACTAACGTTTGGTGGGTTCAACCGAGTAGTGCTCTAATAACATGCCTACAAAGAAGTGATCATTTCAGCTGATACTTTGGGAAAGCAAGGGTGCTTGCTTGCTGAAGTTAATATTAATTTATTCATTTTGTTAAATGATCTGGAGTTTCTTATTATAGATTTAAAAAGTTTTTAAGTTTTTGGGGGTTACTTGACCCCTTTCTTTTTTAGTTTTCTTGTAATTATCTTTTTTTTTTTTTGAAATAGGGAATTTATTAAAAAGAAAGAGACTGTACAATAGTACATATGTTGTTTTAGGCCTTACAGAAAACAAAACAAAAAAGACTCGAGCTACAGAGTCCTTACAGAAAGAAATCAAAATAAAGGCGGCTGCCATACAAATAGATTGTTCCAATTGCACATCTAGGTAACCAGCTTTTCATAACGTCACTCTTAAAAGAGTTCACACTCAACTGGAAGACAGTGGTCTTTGAACCACCTTGAAAATCTTTTTCTAGCCTTTTTAGTTTCGAAGTTTTTCGGTTTGTTTTATCTTCTTGAGTCTGTTCAGTCCTTTCTATAAAGGCGGATGTTTTGGTCGAAAGATTGTAAAATGTAATTACCTTTGTAGTTGATTTCTGCGTATTTCAATAAATTAACTAATTTACCGATCAGAAACAAACGGGGTTTCTCGAAGCTCCCTCTTCCACTGTCCACTCCTCTAATTGAAGCCAAGAATCGGAAAATCCTACACCAGAAAATCCTAACCCATTTAATTTCCCCATCATCATCAAAACCCTAAAACAACCTCCATGGATTTAGCACTATCCTTAATCCTTACATATTGAGTTTGGAGCATTACAAAAAGGGGTTCCTCTTCTTCAAAAAGGGGTACTGTCATTATGATTACAAGAGAAGAAATTCAAAATCATAAGGAGTTTGTAGCATCTGTGGGTTCCGAGAAAAAATTTCCACCATTAAAAGCTCAAAACGGAATCATTGGAGTTTCTAATAATATTTTTGAAAACCCTAAAAATGGAAATTGGAGAACATTGTTTGGGGGAAACAATGAAGAAAGTTTTGACCTTTCTACCTGTAAGTTGTTCTACCACAAACCTCAAGAGAGTGAAGGTATGTCGAAATCTGTAATCTCTTCTTCTGATTTAGTTGATGAAATTAAGGTTTGCAATAGATTTTTAGTAGGATATTTTGTGGGGAGTAGATTATCCTTCAAACAAGTCAAGGAAACGATAGAAAAGCTTGGAAGCTTAAAGGAAAATTTCGTTTGTCTCTTCATGAAGATACAATGTTCATTTTTGAATTTGATTTAGAGGAAGATAGAAATGCTGCCATGGAATTTGGATCCATTACTATTTCAAACAGATTGTTCTTAATTCGTCCTTGGCAGCTTTTCATTGAACAAGACATTTTGGAAATGAAGATTGTACCTGTATGGATAAATTTGAGGAATGTTCCAACCCACTTATGGAATGCTAAAGGTTTAAGTATGATTGCTAGTGTAATGGGAGTTCCATTGTTTTCAGATAAGTACACTTTAGCTAGAACAAGGATGAATTATGCTAGAGTTTGTGTTGAAATGGATGCTAACAATGAATTTCCTGATTTTATTCATGTTGTGTTTGATGGCAAGGAGTTTAAGGTTACTATTGAATATACTTGGAAGCCTCCAAGATGCAAGAACTGTTCTACTTTTGGACATTCAAATGCTAAATGCCCTAAGATAAGTAAAATGGTATGGGCACCAAAAGTGAAGAAGATGGTTGAGAAAAGTACAGAGATAATGGAAGGAAATCTTAACCTTGCGAAACATGCAGCGGGTGTTGAAGGGTCTGGAATTGTTGAGAACATTTTCCAGGAATTGGTTCCACATAGTATGATTGAAAATGCAAGTGATCAAGGAAATGAAATAATAGAGGTTGCCATTAATGACTCTAATACAAGGATAAGGCAGCATCAAGCGAGTGGACAACTTACACTAAAAAGAAAAAAAATTCTAGACGGAAAAGGAATGCTTGTGTGCAGGTACCAACTTGTATACTTAATCCTTATAATGACCCAGATTCTGAGGAAAATCAAGAAGCCAAAGAGGATGATTTGAGAGAAGAAGAGGTTCTTGGTGAGTGGATTTCTTTTAAAAGAAAGAAAGGCGCAGGAAAAAAGAAAAAAGGAAAGCAATCACAGAAGCCTGAGACCCCCCTGGTTTTGAATCCCACAACAAGTTTCATGATTTAGAAGAAGAAGAAGAAGAAGAAGAAGAAGAAGAAGGGGAAATAACCACATCCCAGTTAGTTTCGAAAGATTCAAAAGTAAGCAACGCAAATCCGTCCTCGTCCAAGCAAATTGCGGGAATTGGTATGAAATTGACCCTTCCATGCATAAAAAAGAAAAAGCCTCCTAAATCTAAAGTTCCTATTAAAGTCTCGGCTGATAAACTCGTCGAGCTTGGTTCTCTATGGGGCTTAGAATTTCCATCTATAAAGAATAAGCGTGAAGAAATGTTAAGTGATCTCGAGAAAAACCATGAGGAGTTAATTATAGAAGATGTTGACGAGTCAACTAGCTGACAATAGGCTTTTGTTCCTCATTGCGGTCTGTAAGTTGCCTTCGGATTGGTAGGTTTCATAAGTTGTGTTGTTGATACTTAGAAACCTCTTCTTTTTAGTTTTTGAATTTGTTTTTGCTTTGTTTATGTTGGCTTTTTGCCTCTTGTTGGTTGTCTCCGTCCGCACACGGATTGTGTGCCTTTTATTCTATTCTCTTTGATTGATCAAAAAAAAAATTGCACATCTAGGTGCTAAAAGAAATACATACTCAGGGTAAAAAGTCCTCACCCAGGAGAAAATTGAAGCTTTAATTGAACAGGCCAGCGTAGTAGGAGATTGTGTTTTATCAGAAAAAATCTTATTGTTCCGTTCTTTCCATATCTGCCATAACGTCGCATGCAGCATCATTCTCCATATAACAACGCCCATGTCATTGAATCTCACTTTAGACCAATGATTTATCAGGTTTGGTATGGTGTCAGGCATAACCCAACTCCATCCGCTTACTACATGGGTTAATTCCCTCCATACCTCAGCTGTATAATGACAATCTATCAAGAGGTGCTGTATTATCTCATTAACCGAATTGCATTGGCCTCACAGACCAGAAGTTGGAATCTCTTATCCCAATCATGTTAAGACATGTTTGCAAGAAGAAAAAACAAATTCTTGTTGGGATTTGCAAGTGCCATATGTACTTACCACTTAAAGACGGAGATGCTTCAATCAGTGCGTGTTCTTTTAGAAGCCAAGAAACTTGAAAGAGATTAATCGTTAGAACAAAACAGCACAGTTCAGACAACCACACAAGCACAGAGAGATGGAGTCGCCTGTTCAATAGACTGCCCTTAACTCAATATTTGTCAGGTACACCTTTAGAAAGATGTTGCTATACCTTTAGAGATGACAAATTTGAATCCAGGATAAAACCACCTGATACCAAACCAGTTAGCAAAACTCGTTGGCCCGTTGTGAACTTAACAGTAGTAGAAAATGAATGAAATAAACTAGTGCGCAAAACAAAGCAAGAAGAGGAGAAAAGTCGTCAGGTCAGTGGCTGCGACTGGGGTAAGAAAAAAATCTGACTTTTGTTTTTCTTTTAAAGAAGAAGAAGACTGTTGATTATGAAACGGTAAAAAATCAATTAATTAAACATATTTAATTCGAGATATTTAATTAAAAAGATTTTGTTATTAAACCTGATTTAAATTTATAAATTCAAAACGGTAAAATACTTAATGTACAAAATTAAAATATAAAACCGTTGGATCTCAGATGGGCACACGCAGATACTCGCAGGCACACGCCAAGGCTCGCAACAATGGTCACACCAAGGCTCACACCAAGGCTCGCACCAATGGTCACACCAAGGGTCACACCAAGGGTCACACCAAGGCTCACACCAAGGCTCGCACCAAGGGTCACACCAAGGCTCGCACCAAGGCTCACACCAAGGCTCACGCAAAAGCACACGCAAAAGCACACGCAAGCTCCGCAAGCCCGTGGCCCACGGTGCTTCGGTGCGAAGCACCGCACATGTGTGCATTTGCCCACTAGTCCATATCCAATCCACTAGTTCTTTTTCCTTATATAGAACGTTTGTGGTAAAGAGGATAAACTTCCTCCTTGGTTTGCCCAATATGGGACAAACTAAAGGTTTCTCATTCAATAAGAAGTGAAAATGGATGGCTCTATTTTTCCACCCCAAGTTTGGACTAGTGACCCTTGATCCCACTAAGATATATTAAGTAACAAAAATCATTTTAAGTAAGAATCCATTTTTAATTCTAACAATCCCTCACATGAATGAAGAAAGCGATAAATCAGAAAACCGGAAAACGAGAAATACCTCTTAAGCAATATGTGTCCATAAGGAATTGAACCTCTGTTAGTGAGAAGTACCGGAACTACTTGATGTTCAGTGAAAGCGATGTCTTGAACTGCCATGGTTTGGTGTAATTCATCAATAGATCCTTACGCGAGATATCTCTCAAGAGTGTTGTTAAGTTCACGCCGTTGTGTCCGTTTTGGCCCTGGACATATCCCGTTTCTCAGAATGCTCTAGAGAATCAGCTCAATTCTCATAGGAAGCGACCCACTTCCTCATTCAGATAGGTGAGTTCTATCAAGAGTGTTAACTGTTACACCCTATTTCAATCTTAAATTGAAACTATAGAACTCATTAAGACTTTATTATAAGTCACCCTCACATGCAGTCACACTATCACGTCTACACCATAGGGAAAGGACAGAGAAAATAATTCCCTGATAGTGTTTAATTTTTACCCGCCACAAATTAGTTGTCTCATTCAAAACCTTGATCTTGGGATCTCCAGTCAGCAAGGTTGAGTATCCTTCATGACAAGTTTCAATTTATGAGCTTAAGCCCCATTCCCCTCGATGCGTTACTAACTATCTCCTTGGACAAGCCTTTCGTCAAAGGATCCGCGATATTCTCCTTAGACCTCACAAAGTCAACAGAAATAACGCCAGTTGAGATTAGTTGTTTTAGAGAATTGTATCTTCTCCTGATATGAATAGATTTTCCGTTATAGTTGCTGTTTTTAGCATTAGCTATTGCAGCTTGACTATCACAATGTATAGATATAGCTGGCACAGGCCTATGCCAGAGAGGAATGTCTTCTAAAAAACATCTTAGTCAAGCGGCTTCCTCTCCTGCTTTATCTAACGCAATAAACTCGGATTCCATAGTGGATCGAGCGATACAGGTCTGTTTGGAACTCTTCCAAGACACTGATCCACAGCCTAGAGTGAATACGTATCCACTCGTATACTTAGACTCCTCTGAGTCTGCTATCCAGTTTGCATCACAGTATCCTTCAAGAACAGCAGGGTGTCTTTCATAACTTAAACGGTAGTTTAAAGTGTATTTAAGATA
Organism: Papaver californicum; assembly: GCA_023531435.1. Classification (NCBI taxonomy): domain Eukaryota; kingdom Viridiplantae; phylum Streptophyta; class Magnoliopsida; order Ranunculales; family Papaveraceae; genus Papaver; species Papaver californicum. Next base: position 381,126 of record JAJJMC010033918.1, on the reverse strand, counting down.
CATCAACACTCTGAAAAGTGCATCCCAATGTTCATGTCCTGGATTACAGGTATACCTACTAAGTCTACTCACAGCATAGGCAATGTCTGGTCTTGTGCAGTTCATTAAATACATCAGACTTCCTATGACTCGTGAATATTCAAGTTGCGAGACTTCATTGCCTTTGTTTTTCTTGAGTTTGCAAGAAGGGTCAAATGGAGTACTTGCAGGTTTACTATCAAACTGGTTACATTTCTTAAGAACTGATTCAACATAATGAGATTGACTAAGACTGAATCCATTAGACTCCTTTCTAATTTTCATCCCTAGGATTACATTAGCAGGACCTAAGTCTTTCATGTCAAAGTTCTCACTCAACATGTTCTTAGTGGAATTAATGATTTCTAAGGTTGTGCCTAGTATAAGCATATCATCAACATACAAGCATACAATCACACAGGCATCATTTATAGATTTATTGTATACACATTTGTCAGCTTCATTTATTTTAAATCCACTAGAGAACATTACATGATCAAATTTTTCATGCCATTGTTTCGGTGCTTGTTTCAAGCCATATAAAGACTTTTTAAGTCTGCACACTTTGTTTTCATAACCCTTCACTACAAAGCCTTCGGGTTGGTCCATATAAATTTCTTCATCTAATTCACCATTGAGGAACGCAGTTTTTACATCCATTTGATGTATTTCTAGGTTATGAATTGCAGCGATTGCAATTAGCATCCCAATGGAAGTAATTCTAGTGACAAGTGAATAAGTGTCAAAGAAATCTACACCTTCTATTTGTTTATAGCCCTTAGCTACTAGTCTAGCTTTATACTTTTCCACAGTTCCATCTACCTTACGTTTTCTCTTGAAGATCCATTTACAGCCTATGGGTTTGCACCCTGGAGGTAAATCTACTATCTCTCAGGTTTCATTCTGAACAATAGAATCCATCTCACTAATAGTGGATTCTTTCCACCATGGAGCTTCAGAAGAAGTCATGGCCTCTTTATAGGTTTGTGGATCAGTTTCAACTAAACAGGTTATGAAGTCTGGCCCAAAAGATTTTTCTATTCTAAGTCTTTTGCCTCTTCTAGGTTCATAAACAGATTCATCTTCTTCTATAGGTAAAATATGGCTAGAAGAAGGGACATCTAGGGGATCATCACATATCATGCGAGATTCAGATTTCAACGGAAACACATTTTCAAAAAATGTAGCATCCCTAGATTCCATAATGGTGTTCACACCAATATCTGAGTTTTCAGAACTCACAACCATAAACCAAAAAGCAGTGGTGTGTTCGGGATATCCTATGAAGACACAATCAACCGTTTTAGGTCCTATTTTAGTCCTCTTAGGTGGAGGAATAGAGACCTTGGCTAAACACCCCCACACTTTGAGGTATCCATAAGAGGGTTGTTTGCCTTTCCATAATTCATACGGTGATTTGACTGATCCTTTAAGGGGCACTCTGTTCAGGATATAGCAAGCTGAGAGGACGGCCTCCCCCCACAAGTTCGCCGGTAGTCCTGAACTGATTAACATGGCATTCATCATCTCCTTAAGGGTTCGGTTTTTCCGGTCAGCCACTCCATTTGATTGTGGTGAATAAGGAGGAGTTACCTCATGAATAATGTCATGTTGTGCACAAAAGTCTCCTATGTGATTACATATTCTTCCCCGCGATCAGATCTAATGGTTTTAATTGTGGTGTTCAATTGGTTTTCTACTTCTAATTTATATAATTTAAATGCTTCTAAAGCATCATCTTTCCCTTTAAGCAAGTAAATATGACAGTATCTAGTACAGTCATCTATGAAAGTGACAAACCATTTTTTACCACCTCTAGTTTGGATTGATTTCATATCAACTAAGTGTGAGTGAATTAACTCTAAGGGATTAGAATTTCTGTGGACATTTTTTTTAAAGGGCTTCTTTGCATATTTTGATTCTACACAAACTTCACATTTATGTTCATATTCCAAATTTAATTTTGGAATGCAGACAGAGTTTGCCAATTTGTTCATTGATTTATAATTTACATGACCAAGTCTACCATGCCAGATATTCAATGAGACAACAACATAAGAAGAATCAATTTTATTAACTTCAACAGAGGTTACAGATAATTTGTATAGGCCTTCAGCCTTATAGCCCTTTCCCACAAAATCCTTTCCCTTAGTGATAATCACTTTCCCAGACTCAAAAACAATCTTAAAGGCCTTATCATCTAGCACACCACTTGAAATGAGATTCTTGCAGATGTCTGGTACATGTAAAACTTCATTCAATGTGAGGATTTTCCCGGAAGAGAGCTTCAGCGAAACTTTTTCCTTTTCCTGCAACCTGTGCTGCAGATGAATTACCCTATAGAGTTTTTCTCCTTCTCCTACCGTATGATAGGAGGTGAACATGTCTTTACTTCCACAGACATGTTTGGTAGCTCCATAGTCTACCCACCAGTCTCTCACATTGGTAACTAAGTTAACCTCAGACACCGTGCCAGAAAACTCATTTTTACTACTTTCAACTAAGTTTACGTTTGATTTCTTAAAACTTGCATCTTTGCGTTTTCTACAATGAATTGCCATATGTCCAGACACACCACAAACATAACATGCTCCCTTAATTTTACCAATAGAAGATTTTGGTTTTTGAAAGGTACCTTTTCTTTGCGGGCCAGGCTTGCGCTTGTTGTGGTCCAGACTTAGATTAGCAAATTTGTGTTCGATGACGTGAGCTCTGCTTGACATGTCTCTTGCAGAAGAAATATTCTTGTCCTTTGAACACAACAATTCTTCAACTTGGATTTTCTTGCCCAATTCTATCATGGAAATTTCACCAGTTTCATGCCTTAGTCTTCTCTTGTATTCAGCCCAGGAATTTGGTAATTTTTCAATAACAGCAGAAACTTGAAATGTTTCATCAATAACCATTCCTTCAGCAATTATTTCGTTAATAATTTTTTGCAACTCCAGAAACTGATCAACCACTGATTTATCATTCATCATTTTATATTCCAGAAAACGTGCAACCAAGAATTTTTTACTTCCTGTTGTTTCTGCTTCATATTTATCTTGTAGTGCAGTCCATAGATTATAAGCATTGAAATTATCCTTAGCATTGTAAAAATCATATAGAGCATCTTCTAGGCAGTTTAAGATATGATTTTTTGCCATATAATTACTTTTCTTCCAACTTTCTAAGTCCTGTAATTTTTCAGGTTCATTCAGTGACTCATCAAAAGGCTTCAGATTCATCTCATCTAGCATGTGGAAACTCAGGAAAAATAACATTTTTGACTGCCATCTCTTGAAGTCCTTTCCGGAAAATTTCTGAGGTCTGTCAACATCAGTCTTCACCATTGTTATAAAAGAAATTTTTTCAAATAATACAATTATTGAGTTAAGAATGTTGGAGAATATTCCTGTAACAGTAAGCAAACCAAACAGAAACTTGAAAGAGATTAATCGTTAGAACAAAACAGCACAGTTCAGACAACCACACAAGCACAGAGAGATGGAGTCGCATGTTCAACAGACTGCCTTTACTCAATATTTGTCAGGTACACCTTTAGAAAGATGTTGATATACCTTTAGAGATGACAAATTTGAATCCAGGATAAAACCACCTGATACCAACCCAGTTAGCAAAACTCGTTGGCCCGTTGTGAACTTAACAGTAGTAGAAAATGAATGAAATAAACTAGTGCGCAAAACAAAGCAAGAAGAGGGGAAAAGTCGTCAGGTCAGTGGCTGCGACTGGGGTAAGAAAAAAATCTGACTTTTGTTTTTCTTTTAAGGAAGAAGAAGACTGTTGATTATCAAACGGTAAAAAATCAATTAATTAAACAAGGGTCACACCAAGTCTCACGCCAAGGCTCACGCAAAAGCACACGCAAGCTCCGCAAGCCCGCGGCCCGCGGTGCTTCGGTGCAAAGCACCGCACATGTGTGCATTTGCCCACTAGTCCATTTCCTAAGTCCATATCCAATCCACTAGTTCTTTTTCCTTATATAGAACGTTTGTGGTAAAGAGGATAAACTTCCTCCTTGGTTTGCCCAATATGGGATAAACCAAAGGTTTCTCATTCACTAAGAAGTGAAAATGGATGGCTCTATTTTTCCACCCCAAGTTTGGACTAGTGACCCTTGATCCCACTAAGATATATTAAGTAACACAAATCATTTTAAGTAAGAATCTATTTTTAATTCTAACAGTTTTTGAACCCATAAGCTTAAGTCAGGCATCACACCAATCGCCACCACACGAGTCTTTGTTAACTTTAAGACCTGGCAACACCTCAAAGCATCTTAAGACTGAAAACATATTGTACATTGATCCCAATCAGCCTCCAAGAACACAATTGTGCCATTCGCATATTGAAGGTGAGAAATTGTACTCGTTGGGGAGTAATTAAAACCTTTCATGAACCCAAGGCTTTCATCTCTACACAAAAGTTTACTTAGGCCATCCATAGCAAAATTAAAGAGCATAAGAGACAAAGGATCACCTTCTCGAATTCTTACTACTTTTAATTTTACCAAAAATTCCTCCATTAATCAAAACAGAAAAGATACCGTATAAATACAAACTCCAATCCATTTTCTCCACTTTTCGCCAAAACCATCGCTTGAAAAATTGAATCCTAATAATCCAACATAATCCGTCAAATGTTTTTTCGAGATCCAGTTTCATAATCAGTCCATTGGTATTATTATGGAGCCTGGTGTCTACTAACCCATTGGCAATAAGAGTGCCATCATTATCTGTCTACCTTTTAAAAAAGCATCTTGATTGAAGGAGATGACTTTGTCGATAATCAACTTTAACCTGTTTGTCAGAACTTTTTCCACTATCTTGTACACACTAGACAACAGGTTGATAGGCATGTAGTCTTCTATGGTTGTTGTTTGATCATATTTAGGAATTAGAGCAACATAAGTAATATTGATGAGCCAAGAGAATAAGTTATCAGTATAGAGTTCCTGCAAAACATCAAACATGTCAGTTTTAATAAAATCCCAACATCTTTTGAAAAAGATTATTGGGTAGCCATCACCACTAGGTGCTTTTTCTTGACCCAATCCTTTTACCGCCTCCCAAACTTCCTCTTCCGAGAAAGGTTTTTCTAGCTCATCTTTATCACCATTGGAAAATTTACTTAACCAATCTTAGTTTACTAGAGATCTGAAACGAAGTCTTCTTTGAAAGTGAAGCATAGAAATCTAAGATATTCTTCTTTATCCCTTCTCTTTCTACAATAACCTCTCCAGCAGAGTTCTTTAGGCAAACGATCCTATTAGCTCTCTTCTTTGAGCTAGCATACTGGTGAAAGTAATGTATATTCTTGTCTCCCAATTTGATGAAAGTTTGTCTTTCTTTTTGCCTTGCTGATCTATCTTGCATCAGCAAAAACTTGTCTAGGTTATCCTTGAGTTGAGCATGATCAGCCACTACAACGGGAGATAGATCTCTTATTTCCTCAATCAGTTTGATATTATTTAGTTCCTCAGTAACATTGCAAATCTGTACGTTCACCAATCCAAAATTATCTTTCACCCATGTTTTTATTTTCTCCACAATTTGGTGCTTGGAGAGCCTTCCACCTGAATATCAAGCCACCAATCTTTCAACAATTCCATAAAACCCGGAATACTTAACCACATGGTCTCAAATCTAAAAGGATGCGGACCCCAACCTTCCTCAAAACCTTCCAGCAAAAGAGGTGTATGGTCAAATGTAGGCTTCATAAGCGCGATCTGTACAACATCAAGAAATTTTCCAAGTCAATCCTGAGAAAGAAGAATCTTGTCAACTCGTGTCATAACTGGGGTAGGGAGATGTCCATTAACTATGTATATAGAGTACCCTGCAGGGTTAAATCAACAAGGTTATGTGATTCTATGAAATCCGTAAGGTGTTGCATACAACTAGACAGGGTTGTACCTCCTATTTTTTCATATGAGAATCTAATAACATTGAAATCTCCTGTCACCACCCAAGGTAGAGGACGAAGAGATCTCAATAATCAAATTCCTCCCATAAATCTTGCTTATGAGTAGGATTATTGGAACCGTAAACCACCGTAAGAAACCATTGAAAAGAATCACCAATATTCTTTACAACTATAGAAAGAGAATATATCCCATGGAACACATTACTAATTTCGAAATCGTTCTTTTTACAAAACAAACTATGCCATCAGAAGCTCCGATAGAAGGAAGGAAGTTATGATCAAAAGTTTTTGGATCGCATAAGTCTGAAACTTTAGAGAAAGAAAAAGTTTCCTTCTTCGATTCCTGAAGACAAAAGAAATTTACCTTTGAAAAGTAAATCATATGTTTCACAGTAGATCTTTTAATAGGATCATTCAACCCTTGAACGTTCTAAGTCATGATTCTCGGCTTCATGGCTTACCTTTTTTCACCCTTGTGGTTGATCTATCAGTATTAACCCCTTTGGAAGCCTGCTTGTTATAAGAACAATCTAACCTCCTAATCTCCTTCAAGAGTTTGACATTCGCATATGATTCAAAACCCAATGGAACTACTGCGTAGACGTCCTCACAAAAAGTAAATGTATCATCAATATCTCTTTCAATGCAGAGTCTGGAGGAATCATGTACATGGGTTATGTTTGTTGCATCGGAGCTATCAAAGATAGATGCAACCTCATCCAAAGTAGATATCAATATCTTCATCTTAAAATTTTGTTATAGAGACTCCACTTCTTGAATTAGTTACCTGCAGTTTGCTTGGAGGTGGCAGTGCTGCACCAATGATGCAAAAATCCTTTGTATAATGACTGAGGATGGTTTTTGAAGTATATTCTCTATTCTTGAAATTTAAACCCAACTCTACTCCGAAGTGGGAAATTCTCTCAACCTCAATCTGAATCGCAGGCTCACAGAAAGCACTCCGGTTTTCATGAGAAATAGGGGAGATTGATAAAGTATTAGAGAAAAAAGATGAGGGGAGAATAATATGAAGAGGAGTTAAGCAATGATTCACTGAAATGAGGGGTGAATGGATGGATACGTAAGAGGGATTAGATACAAGAGATGGACAGATGAATGGTTGGGAAAATGGAGTAAAAATTGTAGAAGCAGGTTCAGATGAAGATTGAGAAGGGATGGGGATGTGATCAATATCTATATCAACATAGTGTTCTGAAAATAGGCACGTAAGATCAGAATCTGAAATACTAGGTGATGAGGATGGAGGAGTAGGGTTGAAGGAGTCTTGATCATTAAAGGATAGAACCAACAGCTTGAAACTTGTCTTGCTTTTTCTAACCCATATTTGAGCTGGAACCTTTTGTTTCTTCCCCTTTGATCGAAAATTTCTATGCTCATGGGAGGGAACATATAACCTCTTACCAAGACTGGAAGTTAGAGCTTTATTAGTCTCACCAGGTAATAAGACTTTTCGAAACTCAGGGATATCCATAAAAGACAGAGAATTAACCACAACAACAACTCCAAAGTTTCCTTCTTGCTGCACAATTTAATTAATCGGGGAATGGAGTTTATGCCTTTGAAAGTCTTTATTGTAACTCTAATACCCGAGATATCATCCGGATTTAATGTACTCTTATCAACTTTTAGAAGAGTTCCACAACAACTAGCTAGAGCTTCAAATACTTTGGTGGACCATATATGCAGTGGCACACCTACGAAAGCGATATTGTACTTAAAATACTTTGAGAAATGTCCAATTGTATTGATATAAGGAACCCATTTACTTATGGAGATCTTAACTCCATCAAAATTCTGATTTTCCAGAACCTTAAGGTCAGTGATAGAGACTAGAGAACCCAGAAAAATAGAGAAGTGTAACGATTGAAATGTGTTATATCAAAGTGTGCAACATTGAGGTATGTACATATAGAAGTACCAATTCTCGACCAATCCAAAACTCTCACAGATGATGAGATTACAAAAGCTTCCTCCCATCAACCATGATTAGTATCACCGTGATTTTTAATATGTATGGATTTACAAACAGATTCATCCACATTTGAAATGGATATTTCTGAGGCATAAACGTCACATGGGTGTCTATTAGAAGCCTTATTGAAAGAAGTACCCAGGGGTGGAGTGGGATTAGGATCAACTTCTCTAGAGAAGTGACAATGGATAGGTTGGTTAATAGGAACATTTATAGGAATTGCAGGGGAATCCGGGAGAAAGAGGGCAGCAAAAGAGCGAACCTGCCTTGGTGGAGGTACCGGTGCTGAGGATTTAGACATGAACATGAAAGGAGATTTAGAGGTTTAGATGGTTGATGAAAGGACAAAGAATTATTGGGTGGAGCTACTGTATTGTTTACAGTAAGGGAGAAAGGTTGGTTTAAGGATGGGGTGGGAGAGATAGGTTGAATAAAGGAATTTGACTGCTGAGATAAACTGAGAGGAATGAGTATAAGTGGGGAGAGGTAACAAAGGTACTGAAGAAGAGAAAGGTAGTAAAGGTGCTGACGAATGGAGAGGTAGAAGTGGGTGGGATGAAAATACATGGATAGAAGTCTTGGGGGAGGGGTTTTGAGAAGCATGGCAAACTGGTTCAGGGATAAAGGGGATAACTGGTGAGAATTTTCCCCTTTTGAGCATACTCATTTTATCATCAATAGCATATGCTAGTTTGAACCATCCATAGCCCTAATCATCATCCGGAATTTTTAGAAAGATCTAGTGTCAGATGTTGATCTAGGAAGAGAACATATTATAAGCAAAAAAAACAACAACGTTGTTCATCTTCCTCACTGAGAACCACCGGGAGATATCTTGACCCATCCAAACCTCTTGCTGGGAGAGATTAGAGACCTCAAAAAAGACATTGGCTAGCTATGCAACAAGTTCATTAGAGAAAGTGACAATGATTGGTTGCTTCCCGTTATTCTCAGTTATGTTAATGGTTTTTAAACGAAAGTATTTTCGAAACCATACCTCAAAACGCTTTCTTTCAATTGAGATAATGAAGGAGTGCAAATTTTCATTCGAGATTTGATCTGCAATTGTCTTCCTTCCATCAAAATTGGCAGCTAGGGTTTCAGTTTCTAGGGTTTTTCTTCTCCAAGAATTTTGAATATTCTATCTCATAACCTCCATCATCTTGGTAGGTGATTGTTTTCTTGTAATTATCGTTTGGTTTTAATAATTTTGTAACCAGGCAAAAGTAGAAAAAAAAAAAGCTCCAAATCAGGCTTCATCTGATATCTAGCATGAGACGTGGCATCAAGCCAGAGATCCTTTTGGAATATCCTTTTGCCATCTCTTTATGGCAAAAGTTATTGGATATAACAACACTGAATTTGGAACCAATACCACTTTTAGATATTTGGTTTAATTCTTAGTTAATTGGAGATGATCCCAACAGAAAGCATGGCATATCAATTTATGACTGTGCCTGCTAGTTTATCTGAAAAGCCAAATGTGATCATATCTTAAAAAAAAACTGAGCTTGATAATAATTTGAGTATCAAACAACATCTATACTCTTATAACATATTCCATAACATCCATGGACGCATCCTTAATAGTTTGCATTACAACGGAAATGACATTATTCAAAATGATTTGTTCTCCTTTAATTATGCCAGGGAGCCTTTTGGTGTAACTATAAAAATATACACTATACAGGACTCCGACAACAATAAATTCTATACTGCTATAATAATAGTTGATTTTGCAGGCAATTGCATTGGAGCAATAGGACATCACGATGAAAGGGATGGAATCACAAGAGGATCTAATCTAGATTTTGGCTGGGCCAAAGAAATACGGAACATGAATGTTGAATTCTAGGATGAAGATATAATCCATATCGGAAAAATTTAAAACCTTACCAAGATGTTGTTCAGGGAAGATTCTTATTATCTTATCAAGCTAGCTATCAAGGTGGTAATAGAGGCAGAATTTCAAGTCTCAATTGTTGTTAATCTAACAGTAATTTAAAAATACGAAAATTATCAAGCTTTTAACTTAGTTTTAGCATGTGAGAAATTTGTTATCTCATCTTTTATCAGTTGGCATTGCCAAAACCTTAATTAATTAATTTGTATCTCCCATATTGTTTTGTTAGTAGGGATGAGTTACTAGATCTTTGTTCAACGCTGGGCAGAACATTGCAGGGAGTATGGTGTAATTGCATAGGCGTTGCCTAATTTTTTTTTATAGGAAAAATAAAAATCTAACATGAGTAACACGAGTTCCATAATATTAATTTGTGTAGTTGGGGGACAGCCCAGTCTGGTAGTTGTTGCGGCCTGGCAATCCTAATTGGGTACCCCACCACGTATTCCTCCCACATCTCTCCAGTTCCAAGTTTGATTTGATTGTGTATGTCGATCGTGAGGCGTAGTTCTGTCACTTTATCATCACGTGAGTGGAGAAAACCAACCTATCTTTACATATTTTTATGTTGAGGGATTATCCCACAAATCTTTGATATTGTTCACCTACGTTACATGCAGGTCCAAAATAAGATTAGACGAATTAGTTGCTCATTAATGTTACATCAACTACCTGACTAACGGTGGTAAAGTGTGGAGGAATCTCTTTTCTTTAACTTATTGGTTACAATAATGATTCCATCTCGCCACCAGCAGTTTAGAGAGAGTGAAAATCAAACAACTAATTTTGTTCTGAGAGGAAAAGAGTGAGAAAGATGGGTGCAGAAGGAGTTGGTAAAATAGTGTGTGTAACAGGTGCATCAGGTTATGTAGCTTCATGGTTAGTGAAGCTATTGCTAGAACGAGGATACACAGTCAGAGCAACAATTCGTAATCCAAGTAAGTCTATCATGATTTGCTTGTATTAAATGATGTTAAAATCTGAAAAATTACTAGATCAGAAGAAACAGAATTCTAGCAGACTTCATACATGGTAAGGTATAAACTACTTTCGACTCTGTTTTGTTGTCTCTACTTAAATGGAGAACTACTATATTCAGTTAACACCAAATTGCCCTTGTCCTTTGAATTTTATATTAGCTAACTGTGTTTTTTTATTTTTGTCAAATCTTTTTTGTAATTAGCAGTACCTTGAAAATTGTATGACTCTATTATTTGACGTGATTTTGAGTGTCGTATATAACAGCTGATGCTCGGTAGTGATACCAATTTTAGATTCGGTTTTAATTACCGCTACTACTGAACTGAACTATGTTGATCTGGTTTAAAATTTCACTTAAACAAAGATGATTTTGAGTTATGAATGTATAATCAATCATTTAAGACTTACAGGTTTGATTATGGGCTGATTTATTATGTCTCAATGGCCAAAGTCATAAATGGAGAAAAAAAGCTGAGTTCACATTATCTACGATTTCTTCGTGCTGAATGCTTTCTTGATTAGATTACTTAACTTCAATTATATTTAGGTGATCCAAAAAAGACAGAACACTTACGTGCACTAAGTGGAGCAAGCGAAAGACTTCATTTCTTTAAAGCAGATTTACTAGAAGAAGGCTCATTTGATTCTGTTGTTGATAGTTGTGAAGGTGTTTTCCATACCGCTTCTCCCTTCATCAATGCAGTCAAAGATCCACAGGTACATACTATATTTATGTTTTGAATTTGAACTTTGTTTCCAGGTACATTTTGGATGGTGCGTATTTGATAATATGCAAAACTCTTGTACATGTCCTCTTTGATTTCAGACTGAACTAATCGAACCCGCGGTCAAAGGAACTCTTAATGTTCTTGGTTCTTGCGCAAAAACTCCATCTGTTAAAAGAGTCATTCTAACGTCGTCCCTTGCTGCCGTGGTTGTCAATGAAAGGCCAAAAGTTCCTGGGGTTATAGTGGATGAAACTTGGTTTTCTAATCCAGATTTGTGTTCGAAAATTGAGGTACACTGTTGTTAATTTGCTTATCAATGTCTTGTAATATCCTAAGTTAGTATACTTAACTTCAGTGGAAGAGCCACAAAACTAGAGTAAACAATGTGTCACTGGCCAAGACATTACTTCAAACTATGTAAGCATGTAGTTGTCCTGTGTAAACTATGCACCGTATTTTTTAGAATCCGAACATATGTATTAGTATGAGTTGCTTAAGTTCTTCTTATAGGTTTATAAAAAAACAGTCGAATATGAATGTGTATAACTTTGTGCATGTTACCGACCAGCTTTGGTACGTAGTTTCAAAGACTTTAGCTGAAAAGGCTGCCTCGGAATTTGCAAAAGAAAACGGGATTGATATGGTAGCTATCAATCCAGGAATGGTAATGGGTCCTCTTTTACAGCCAACGCTTAACACAAGTGCTGAAGTAATTTCTAGCTTAATCAATGGTATGATTTTGCTCTTACTATGGATCCATGTGACATGTTTTTTCTTTTTGGAATCGACACATATGCTGGTGTATATCTATACTGTTGATCAGTAGGTGTATCTTGTTATTCTTTGGATATACTGACTAAAACATAAATTTGCGCAATTTGATTTGGGCACTTAATGTGCAATATCCTCTTTCTTTATCCTAAAAAGGAGTATAAGTTAGTTATACAAGCATGACTTCCTCTTTGATATTAGCACAAGGCTTTTAACTTCATCAATGCAATCGCCGTGGTCTTAATCTCGATGCAGGATCACAAGCATTTCCAAATTTAGTTTTTGGATGGGTTGATGTCAGAGATGTTGCCAAGGCGCACGTTCTCGCATATGAGGTTCGTTCGGCCAGTGGAAGACATTGTTTGGCCGAAAAAGTGATGCATTTCTCAGAGATTGTGAAGATTTTACACGATCTTTACCCTGAAGTTAAGCTGACTGAAAAGTATGTTTACTCTCAAAATAATTTGTTTCCAAGTCAGTACGCTAACTAATTTGCATAAGCTAATCTTAAGATCCTGACCTACTTCGTTTGAAATTGCTCACCACGAATCTAGCAAGCAACTCAATACTGTACCAGTGGTGATATGGGTGATACATTTTCACACATTGCTTCATTGATTTAACATTTCAGTCGTCGTTATTTCTTTTACATTTCATCAGAAAGATGAAATAAATTGCACAGTTGGTCAATTTCCTGAAATCGTGTAAGTTCTGGATTATGAAGAACTTATTGTCCATTATCTCCCTCACACCGGAACTATTAGGAGCTGAGTTTTTTTTTTTATTTACTTCTCATGTCAGTTTCACAAATTCCAAAGCTAAAACATTCTTCTTTTTGGTTCTTTACAGGTGTGCAGACGACAATCCGTTGACGCCAACTTATGAAGTGTCCAAGGAGAAAGCAAAAAACTTAGGCGTTGATTTCATTCCTGTAGAGGTGAGCCTCAAAGAAACAGTTGAAAGCTTGAAAGAGAAGAGATTTCTCAGCATTTAAATCTGTTTGCTCTGATATCCTCGCCGCAATTTTCGTTATTAACTAATGTCAGACCCCATGTTTAATTTTAAGGTTTCAATAACGTTTTATGTTATGGTTTTTAAGAGGACAACTAGCTATTAGTTTCCAAATTGTGCAGCATTCTCTTTCACTGGTCTACCTGTGTTTCTGTGAATTTTGAAGTAAACAAACTGATGCAATCAAATGCAACACTCCAACGAAGTTTTGAACAAAGAAGTCGTTGAGAAGTGGAAGTCATTTCCAGTTTTTAGATTCAAACATTCGAGGTTTCAGGAATTTCTCTTACCTGCGTTTAAGGATTACCAATAATGAAAAGAATCATCGGCAACTTGTTTTTGCCGATGTCTCTTTTCCAATGCAACCTCAAATTCAGCCCGGGAAACAACCATCCGTAACATATAGACCAACAGTTTTGATCCTTGACAGGACAAATTATCTCCATTTCTGTAACCCATGAATACAGTTTTTTTCATTTCTGTGTTTAAACCAATTACAAAGGTGATTTAATAGAACTGTTCATAGGGCTTTTTACCCTCCTCACTAAATGAATATTACAACATAAATCTACAAAAGGAAAAAGAGAAATTTACCCCATACCTCAGTAAGAAAAGAATTTAAAGGATCAAGGAAACAAGTTCAGTGTTAACAGAGTGGTACATGTTTCTTGTTGCAGTGTAGACTCAAACTAGTTCCATTAAAAGAGGATCACCTGCAGACATGATTCTGACCAGTCTAATGAAATCAGGCTCATCTGACACATTGCATGGATGCACTGCAGGGACTTTGGGTGAATAAATGCTTGAAAAATTGCTTGCTGGAAGCATTTCAGTAGTATAGATCATTTTACCAAGAATAGAATCAAAGTTACTTGGTGAATCCATTGCCTTAAAGAACATCGGTATTGCGACCTTGTGATGGATTTTAATATTGCCAACAAGACCAACCAAATCTATAAAGTCCCCTACAAAACGTCGAGGGATGTAGAAAACCTCGGAACTGCAAAGTGTTAGCCCTTGTAGCTCGGAGCTGCTTTCCTTGTAGCTAACCTGAAAATGAACGGGCATCGTATCTACCACTGTCTTCACCATGTCTGCTTGTTTTGAAAACCAACCCGAATTCTCCCCTGTTGTTGGGACGATGTTCCAGGAATTGGAGACCTGATAATATACATACAACATCTTGTCAGAGAACAATATATGGCATCAGACCATTAAATAAACTGAAGGGATGGGATCCCACCCAATGGGCAAACAAGAAGATAACCACATAAATCAACATCGCGAAAGATCAAGCAACTTCAAAATTAGGTTGAAAGTTATGGGCTATTAATGCATTGATATGTCTAGTTTGGTTGAATTTGAAGTTACCTTGTCAGTAATCCATAGCTTAGTCTTATCTGCTTGAAGTAAATTCCAATAGTTAAGAACTGTGTCATCTTGAAGAAATACAAAACCTTCTGCACTTGCAAACCGATCGAATATCTTAGGCAAAAACCTGTAAAGTTCAGGAACTTGAGCTAATTAAGCAAACATAGAGTAAATATTTCTACCAGCAGTGAACATAGATCAAATGCATAGATTCGGAAACATGTATAACAATAAGAAACAATTTTTAAGCTTCACATTTACAAGCACTTCTTTAAGTCAAAATGAATTCCATTATAATTGAATTGACAAAGCCTGGACTGTTAACAGATAAGCAAGGGTTGCTAAAGCAATCTATCTAGACATGCTACAATATGGCAGCAACTGCTGCTTCGTGGTTCAAGAATAAAGATGCAGCCTCAACTAGAGGTGGCCAATAAGCTTGTACACCTACGTTAATATACATAATGATGATTAAGAGAATGATTTAAGCAATTTAAGCTTTCCAACTTGTAGAGGTGGAACGAGGCCTAATGTTAACAAAGCTAAGGGGTTTGAGCAGGGTACATCAACTTTGAACAAGGACTTGCCCGAGCCCAGACCTGATTATTGCAGGTCTAACTGAACCTGGCCTAACGAATACCAGCCCTGATCTCCTGGCACTGCTACCCTATCCACAACTTAAACAAGATATAGAGTGGAAAGTGGAAACATGATGAACCCAAATTCCATCAGCATCAAGTTGCTTACTGGTCTTAGCAATTCTATCACTTTCTAAGTGAGTTGTCAAGATCACTTGTGGTTTTCAGTATCAAAATAAAAATATAAGAATATAAAATGAAGGGTCGTATAAGTATGTAACTTTCGTTAACAATTAAAAATGGCTACAGATGCCAAAACCTTTTGCTTATTTCGCTTTTTTTCTTCTTTTTTTTAGCTAAATCTAAGTCTAAGCCGTGTCAGTCAGCACAGGCAACATTAGTTGAGACTCGAGGACGAAAAACTCATCTATCAGATGGTTAGATAGAAACCATAGCTACTCGCTGGTCAGAAGAGAAGGAATATGCTAGACTCAACTTCCACCGTCAATGAAAAATACAAAAAAGTGTTTTCTTTGTCTAGGATGTATCCAATGTGGTATTGATAGTCGGTTATGTGGTAGATAACAAAAATAGACGACAAAATAAC
>JAJJMC010033918.1:339352-365227 GCA_023531435.1 Papaver californicum | reverse complement strand
TGATAGTCGGTTATGTGGTAGATAACAAAAATAGACGACAAAATAACGTAGACTTGGGTTCCTATCATTGATTAAAAAATAAAAACAATAGTCTAAGAGTTCACAACCTAGCTGACTCACTCCAAGAGTACTCCCACAAGTTCGAGACAGTTCAACACCTAACTCTTGCCTATCTTCTTGTACTGTGCATACTCAGAGGGACACTCTGATATTCTAAGGAAGCATATGACATACATGCACCTCTCAAAAATTGAGTCATGAATGTATATCAACCCAAAGATTCATGTACTATTATTAAGTTATAGACATTTACATGTGGAAAAGGGAAAATGAAAATGACATGAGTATTGTTCCATTTCCTAGAGCACAAACGTAAAATTGAAACAACTAATATGAAGCGTGCCAATGTCCTTACTTTCAAACTTCATGTACTAAACATGTATCAATTTTTACTTATTAATTCATCCAAACACTACCACTATCAGTGCTTTACCCTCCTAAATTTGTAGTTTGATCAGTTACAAGTATCGAGGCATCCCAGTATATACACGAACTATATCTTAATTATTTTTATAAATATATTCTGTTAGGAAGTATATGAGAACATCGCAAATTTGAGCAAGCAGTGATTACTTGTGCTTTCGAACGAATCCTACAAAGCAAACCTGAACCATGCTGTAAATTCTCATTTTGGCATCCTAATTAACCAACTAAGCCACATGATGTTAATATGTAACAACTGAACATATGCTTTAAACTTGATAAGTTACAAAACCTGGAACTAGATAGCTACACGCTTGTTGGTTTACTTGCCTCACAAGCCTATAGCTTCTTGTTTTCTTAGCGCACCTAAATATCCTTCGGGCAAGATTTTTGTTCTTAGCTGACACAAAACACCAATATCTAATCTGTCTATGCATAAACGCTGTAAAATTAGAAGACACGATTCCTTGTAATTCCACTATCTCTAACAATAGCACAATCCCAAATAACTAACTCTAGTTAGTAAAAACTAATACTGGTTGGAGTAAATGGAAGTAGAAGGCACTTGTTCACAAAGAACCCAAATACAGTCCTCCACATGGAAAGAATGTACAAAAAAGTGCAATTCATGCTGTTTAGCTCTTACATCTGATCACCAACAAATAAACATGCAAATAACTACTTTCACAGTTGACGGTCAAAATCAAGCAAGATGAATCAAACATGAATTATGATGATAACTAGGAGTCTAGGACACTTACTTGTATACTTGCTCCAACTTGCCGCGTTCAACAGCAAGATCTGAATTGCTGTGTTCTGAGAGGATAACAACAGTCTTAAATATCCGACCGTAAAGCAACCTCCATTCCAAAGCGGTACGCTCCACCGGCCTAGTGCAGAACATTATGAGCACAACATTCCCAAAGTTCTTTCTCAACTTAATCAAATTCCCTATCTCATAATTCACAGTGCCTACTTCCTCAACCCCAAGATGAACAGATGGTATTTTTTGAGGGATGAAATCCTTCCTATCTCCATGCCCTATCATGGCCCTTGGTCTATCTAACTCTAATGACATCAACCTTGGTTGCTGGTACCCGACAGCCAACAGATCCTGAAGCCAAGCAGCAGTAAATTTTACATCTTGCTCAGTCCAAAAACCTTCCTCTGCCATTACATGACTTAATTCCATAATTTTCTCGAATAGTCTGTGTTTTCCAGATCTCCACTGAACCAAGAACTTAATAAGACGACCCACGTTAACATGAAGATCTTTCTCTTCTGAAAATGGGTATGCTTCGATCCTATCATACCGATGAACAGTAGGAGGGTAAACTACAACAAATCCACCAATTTCCCATAAAAGCCTTTGTCCCCAAAACCCCCTCAATACATCGGAAGCCATAGTACTAACAGAAACTGGAAGCATTAAACTCCAAAATGCAGAAGAATGAAACATTGTATTGAATGAATTCAAGGGCACCATCATACCTTGTGGCAATGCTACTTTTGGAGCATTTTCATCGAAACGAATATCGAAAGCTTCAAGGCCAGACTTTCGAGTTAAATAGAAAATCGAATCAACATCTGGGAGGCCATTAGAAATACCTTGCTGAATAAATTGCTTACCACCATAGAGTTCAGTGTAGAACTCTTCGTGCCCCAATTCAGCAACATTCTCCAAAGGCAAACCTCTTGGCCAAACTGATCTCTGCCCAAAATGAATATAAGGATTGACAACAGTCCTATTAGGGTTTTCATGGCTGTACTGTAAGATGGTCTGTTGTCTTGCACCTTCACCAATCAATTCCACATCAAAATGTTTACCTAAATCAGCATCAATTACATCCCCGCGGTCATCAGCATCAAAAATCTTTTTGGCACCATGTTGAATTGCAAAAAGATAACCAACATTCTTCCTAACATAAGAATCATAAGGAAGATGATCAACAATTCGAAAACCTAAACTAGCTTGTTGTTCTAATGATAAAAAGATGGCACCTTTCAGATTCCAATCTGAAGGGGTTTTTGAAGTTCCAATTGCCAAAACTTGCCAACCTTTTAATTTAACAAGATTTTGAAGAGAATCAGTAGGTTGAGTAGAAACAGATACAATAATCCATTTTTCGGATCGAAAAGAAGAATAAGGAGAAGTTTTATCAACAATAGATGGAATTGAGTTCCAATCAATTTTAGGGAAATGAATTGTTTCAAGTTGTTTAGATCTGTTTTCAAAACAAAGAAGAGCAGCTGTATCACCAACGTTACGAAGGAAGAAAAGTGCAGCAACAGTAAGAATAAGAAGAAGAATTGATACGATTTTGTAAAGATTCTCAGATATCCAAGTTGAGAAATCTAGGGATTTGGATTCAGAGAAACGATCTTGTAGAAAATGTGATGTGGGTTCTGTCGATTGTACTCTTTGATGTGTTTTTGATGGTTTTGATGATAAACGCTCTTGTACCAACATTGCATCCCCAAAATTTAAAACCTAAGAATTGATTCAAACCCTCTCTTCTAAATTCTTCTTCTTTCTTCTTTTAATTTCTTAAGATCTCTGATTTCTGATCTCTCTGTCTGTCTATCTCAATCTTCTTTTTGAATTTTGAGTGATCTATTGGTATGACAAGGAAGATGATGGAGTGAGTGAGAGAGCTCTGTATGAACTGCCGACAGGTATGGTTAGGTGGATTGCTTCAACTTGAATTTTAGTAGAGCAGTTGTTAGCATATGTATGGTGTGTGGGGGGTGTTTCTTCTTTTACCTATATTTTATAATTTTTTGTTTTCTTTCTGTTTTCGGTGTTTCTTCTTTGAAGGTGAGGTTGTGTGTAATCTGTAAGTTTTCATCCTCAACTACCATGTAAAGAGAAAAAAACCTCGCATACAGACTTACATTTCTAATAAAGGAGTTTTTTTAGATTTAAGGGTGATTAAATAGTTAGTTAGAAAACATCCTACGGTAATAGAAAATATCTATATTATCATTCTTTCGTTAAAAAGTTTAATTTATCGTTCAATCTATTAAAATCTAAATTAAAAAAAAAAACCTAACTATCTAATGCAATTTCAATTTCAACTCCTCTTTTCCAACCGTATTTTCTTCTCCCTATTTTTTTCTCCATTAAAATTCACAGTCTTCGATTAATCGGCGATTCGAAAATTTTATAATCGTCGATTAAACTCTTTAGTAAAGATGAAGAATCCTACTAAAGATTTAGAAGGTAGCAATAATGATAATCAACAACAATCAAACCAACCTAATCAAGCGATTGAAGAACAAATCGGTGGTGAAGGCAATCAAACCCCACAACCATAACCAATGGTGTATATGAGGTATGATTCTACAAGAACCCATGTTATGTTTCTTCTTTTTGTGATTGATTTTCTTGTTTGATTGATTGATTTGTAAGAAAAATTATATTTTCAGAGCATATTACGGTTGGTTTTTGAAACAATATGAACCGTAAATTTTCATGTTGGAGAACTTACGGTTGGTTTTCCAAACGTAATTGGGTTTTCATTAAATTTAGTTTAGGGTTTTCCAATTTTCAACCGTAAATTTACATAATGAAGATGAAGATGACATATTACAGTTGGATTCGATTCTCAATTCCCAACCGTAAAAATCATTGTAGGCTAAACTTTTTGAATTTTTACGTTTGGCTTTTCTCAACCATAATTATATATTACGGTTGGTTTCGAATGCTAATTTCCAGCTATCAATTTTCCTAGTAGTTCAATTATTTTGGAGGCTTTTTTACGTTTAACTTTTTCGAACCGTAATATTATTTACGTTTGGTTTTGAAGTCAAAAGTGAATTGTAATTGTGTTTACGGTTGGTTTCGGTATAAACCAACCGTAAAATTTCCTGAGTTTTTAATTGACTGTTTGTCTGTGTGTTTTTTTTTTTTTTTGAAATTACCTAACTTGTAAGTTCAATTGTATGTTGTAGGAATAAAAATAGGCAAAACCCAAACTCAAGAGGGATAACAATTTAACACCAATTGATCACACTCCCACCCCTCGCCACGATGTTCAATTAGGGGTAGATAATAGAGGCGTGAGAAAAAACGATAAGAAGAAGATGAATTGGAGGTAGGCGGTAGCTCTAGTCAAGTTGTATCACCTGAAGAGGAAGATAATGTTCTCCAATCATACATGGAAAACATGCAAGACGTCGAAGGTGGAAAATTTGATCTATTGGTGATGAGTGGAGGTGCACTTGTGATTAATGAACCACCACAAGAGGAAGACGAAGAAACCTCAAGTGAAGAAGTTGTTGATCAAGGCAAAGGTAAAGAAGTTGTAGTTTATTCGCCTCAACCTCAAGTGAAGGAAACAAAGCCAACAAAAAAACCTTCACCGAAAGGCAAGCATATTCCCAAAGGAAAAAATGTGTTGTTGCCTAAGAAGAAGAATGGCAGACTTTGGGGTGAGGCCCCAGATACGTATGCAATATTATTTGGTTATCTAAATTCATGGGCTGCCAAAGTTGTGGAGAGCAATGTAATAATCTAAAAACTTTATTTGTTTTGTTATGATTTTCTTTGTTTAACTTCAAGTTATAACTTGTTGGTATAATTTTGATGAACAATTTTTGTTTCTATTCTTTGTAGGATCATACAACCACCATGGAGAAATTGGTTCGTCAAAGGGTTAAACATTGGCCGTTAGGTGAAGAATGTGATATCGTTCGTACTCTAGTGATGCATACAGCGTTATGGCCCGGTCAGAAAAATTCAATGTTTGAATATGATAGTGTTATTTGCACAACCTTCAGAGAACGATATTGGCCTAAAACCAATACTTTTCATCTCCCATTCGGCGAGATGACAATAATGCCGGATGATGTGAAGCAAATTCTTAACTTGGAAGTCGAAGGTAAGGTTGTGCATGAAGGCTTTAACAACAACATGGCTTGGAATGATCTTTATATCCTTGTTGAAGACACTCTTAGATGGGATAGAAAACAAGCCGAGAGGGAGTTTCAACTGGTTGTCGAAGATAAACCGGGTGAAACAAGAAAGAAAGCTTTAGGTATGACCAAGAAGCTAATGTTGCGTAGTCTGGGGACAAGTTTGGCGGAACTGGGCTGAAGGAACGGGCATGGCAAGTGATAGACGGAACTACAGCTTTGCCTAAAGCAAGAGCATACCTGTTGTACATCCTTGATACCTTATTCCTCCCTGATAACTTGGGAGATAGGGTCAACGCTCATTTTCTATAATGGTTGAAGGATCTAGAGAAGACACATGAGTATTCATGGGGAACTTCCACTCTCGCTTATTTGTTGAACAACCTTAGAAAAGCCTCAAGGGTTAGATCTACTGAAATTGCCGAGAATACTGGTTTTCTTCAGGTAATATATGGTTAATGTCAATATTTGTATGTTTATTTTTTTTAGCATTCTCTTATATATATTTGATATCTTCATATGCATGGGTCTATGACCACTTTCCGAGCCTGGATCCTAAGACAAAGTGGACAGATGATTTTACTGGTCCCACGGGAAAGAAATTCAGATTCATCGGTACTCAGTCATAGGGAAAGAAACTCAGATAGTAGAGAAGAAGATGCAAATTGATATTTCACCGTAGAATGTGTTGTATTTGATCCTTATTTAAAGATCAACAAAGATACGGGAGAAGATGAACGTGAATTCACTGACTTGGCAGGCTACAACTGGCCTTTGTACCATCCGTTTGGGTTCGTAATGGCCAACCTTTGTAAAATTCTCCACCAATTTGGCTTTTTCCAAACCAAGGTAACAACCGAAGCCTTTAAATTGTGTGTTAGTAGCTCCATGATCGAAGGCAGCAGTATCGTACTCAATTACACCCCAACGCCTTCTATCTCTATTTGGAACGAACGTTATAATCCGGAATACCAAATCCAAAGGCGGGAGGTAAATCCAATTGCAGGCACAAAAGAGGTCGTACAAGATTACTTGGGTTGGTATCACCATTTTGGTCATCCTCATGTGATCAATAATGATCTGGAAGCTATGAGAATTATTCAAAAGGGTAAACAAAAGGACAAGGGTGGTCTATTTGATATGGATTAGAAAACTTTATATTTCAATCTGTACGTATATTACTTATGCTATTAATGATTTTAAGATACGAAAGACTCGACTAGTATTTATTTTCATATGTAAATAGAAAAGAAAAAAAAAACTTGCATTGGCAGAGACTATGACTTCATGCATAAGTAGAGGTGATCCAATGACGTTTAAGGAACAAAAGACCCTGCAATACAAGATCAGTAAGCTTCATGAACCAAATCAAAATAAGCCGGAGCGGAGCTTAAAGAGGACTATAGTCGATTCAAGAGGTGCGGGTACTACCCAAAGTGATCCGCAACCTAGTGATGATGAGACATATGATGAAATAGAGGATGTGCAAGGTCCTTGTACTCGTGGTAGTCGTGGTCGTGCTGGTCCTCGTACTCGTGGTCGTGGTGATGCTCGTAATACCCACGTTGAATAACGTACTCCTTCTCTTTATGTTGAATATCAAACTTTGGTTGTTTTTCTTGGACGGATTTTAAATTCTTGGGACGATTTAGTTTGAACTTTAGTTTGTTCTTAATTTATATTAGAGTTGGTGGACAAAGTTTAGTTTATGTTTGAACTTTAGTTTGTTCTTGAGAAGAAGTTTTAGTAAGAAATCATGATTTATTTACCTAACTTTCAAGTTGGAAATAAAACATAGGAGAAATAAAGTTCAAAAAGCATAATACTAACATATTTACGAGTTCATAATGAATAACCAACCGTAAAACTGCAAATTCCAACATTTACAGACTTATGATTGGTTTTGGAACCAAAAACAAACCGTAAACTAATTTTCATCTTTATCCCTTGTCACTAACTTCCATTGTTGAACACTCTTAAGAGGGAGGCGCGGGACCTTTTCCTTTATAAACCACTAGACTTGGTCCTCCTTGTTCTGTTTGACTTATTCTTCGTTTGTTTCTACCTTGAACATCCTCCTCCTTCTCATCCTCCGCTTAATTCTTTTGAAAATGCTCAAAACCCAAAGGTTCTCTTTTCTTTAATTATTCAAACAATTCTCTCGTTGTTTTTTTCGCATTGTCGCCCTATTTTTTTTCGTAGGAGACCTACCCTTTCTCTTCCTTCTAGTTGGTTCCTTGGCATCGTACCTTGTGTGTCATAATACGAAGTTGCTAAACTTACTTAACCATATTTTCCTTTGCGCCCGATTTAATATGGAGTATTTCTCGGCTAGAGATTTTCCAATTTCGGTACCGCCAAACGATTCATCAAAATCTTGATCGACGATGGGCTCATTAAAAGACAATTGTTGCCAAAATGGATCAATATCTTGAATTGGGATCACACGGTTTTCTTCGTACTTGGCCATCATATGGCGGCATGGGAGTCCCAAACTTGAAATTTTAGGAAAAACACACTCTTATTATTCATACAAGTTGCCCAACCTAATGATTAACTTCATACATTATCTTATCAATTGCACAATGCGACACCTTATAAGACATTCCCTCGAGCCATGGGTCGTCTTTATATGAGAGGTGTTTTCTACAACGGTTTTTTTCAAAATTTTCCTTAATTCTATCAAGGTCACGGAGGAAATAATCGTGCATGGATTCGAAGACCGTAACAAACTCACCATCACAACTATGAAGCTTTTTCTTAAATTGGTTGTGAGATGATTCCACGGTACTTGTAGCTTGGTTATCAAAGTGCTTATATTGGTTTGTGAACGCCGCTATAAACTTCTCTTTGTGCGGATTCAACCAATTATACATCAAATACTTCACAACACTTGGATATTTTCTCCAATGCAAGCCTAACATACGAACATTTTCTTCATAATTTTCCTTGGTGATAGACTATGTCAAAGCTTCCCACTCCCGTTGGAACTAGCCCACTTTAGTACCACCAACTTGTCATCCTTCTCGATTTTTTTTTTGGCCTTTTGTTGTTGAGGTACCTTTAATTTCTTAATTCTTTTCATCTCGCTTTTCTTTATTGACCGAATAATCGGTTTGCACTTGGTTTGTGATAGACACATTTTTGTGTCTAAATTGTGCTTAATTCTGTATTTTGTTAATGCTTGATTTTATACTATTTACGAGTTTTTATGTCTTTGTAGGTATTTTGAGAAATAAATATTTATGGAAAAATCGGCTCAAAATTGTTAAAGGCACCCACCAGTTGGATTGGGGGCACCCACCAGTTGGATTGGGGGCACCCCTTCTTTAAAATCAAAAAGTTGAAATTGGCGGGAAATGTTCTTCACGTACAGAAAATTCCTGAATTGGTGGCAACCGAGTTTTAAGGCATTGTTGGATGATTTCAAGCTGCCCAAGTAAAGAAGAAACCAAAAGAAGATCAAACACGTCACTACAGAGTGATTCATGCCGGAAAAATCGCTGCAAAATCAAATCCAAGCCGGAAAAGGATAATACTCCTTGTTTGAGATTTACACGTGATTGGAGTTAGTTTTAGATAAGGATTTGCATCCTAATCGATTAAGGATGATGTATTAGGGTTACCCAAACCTATAAATACCAAATAGAATCGAAAAAAATCTAAGCCAGAAACCACCGAAAGTTGACAGGAAAAAAAGTTTCTGCTGCGAAGAAGAAGACCTGAAGAACATAAGGCGCTCCAGAAGTGTCGCTGATAGTGTCGGTGATATAGTCGCATACGCAGCTGCTGAAGCACACTTATTCCTGAAGCACTTCAAGTCCGTCTTTCTTTCTTGTTCTCTTTCCTTCTTCTGTAACACAGAGAACACTTCTCTGTAACGCTTATAAGCGTACCAAATCACATGTGTTACCTCTATTTCACCATTGTAAGCACTTTTTGAGCAATGAAAATATATTTTGAGTGTGTTTCCATTACAATGAGCTAATCACCATCACTGGGGCGACGGAGGAAGCTATTTTTCCAATAATTAAGTGGTAACTTATATTTTATCTATTAATTGCTTTGAATTAAATTGAGAAATGGTTTTTATCAAATAGTTGTGTTTTCTTTTGATGAGTCATGCTGGGTTTACTGCTTTTGATGTCTCATGCTTATGATTTACAACTATTCTTTTGAAAACCTAACTTTGGCAATGTTTTGATTAAACTGAATACATGAGTTGCAAGCTTTTTACCACTTGAAAAATTGGTGAATGGTGGAATCCTTAGTCCTAGTTCTTCCCATAAATTTTAAATCAACTTTACTTTAATCTGTTTTATTTTTAGTTATTAAGAATTAAGTTTAAAAATTGAATTTTCACAAGTCTGAGTATCAAACCCTTTTTACCACTATAATAATATCACTTCAATTTTTGGCGCCGCCGACGCGGACTTGTTTTTAGATTTGTTTTTAGATAATTTTAGGTTAGTTAGTTTAATTAGATTTTTATTTTTACTTTTATCTATTTTACGTTTCTTTGGGTATTTCTCTTTTTGCTACAGGTTTTGGATTTTGGATTGAAAGGAAATAGAGCCAAAGACTTTGGTGATTAAAGACTTGGAGTTAAAGTTAAAGCTTAAAGAACGGAAAAGAAGACAAAGAATTTTATTTTTAATTAGATTTTATTTGTTTAGAAAATTCTATTAGGAAATTTTTATTATTTCTGTAATTTTTCTTTTACTTTTGGACACTTTTTGGACTTTATTTTGGGACTCTGGACATTATTATTATTTTTGAACCCTACGGAAGGGTAATTTAAATATAAATTGCAACAGGGAAGGACGAAAATTATGATATTGTCTCGGCCCCTCGGGTTCGCACACTGACACAGGAGTTGGTGGCCCGAGTCGACTACAACCGATTCATCCCCCGTCTGGTTGGGAGGTAAGACTCTATCAACCCACGAATCCCCTGCAAGTGGGTTTACTGTATTCCTTCGTATGCATATATGCTGAGGACCTGAATAAGGATTTACTTTTCTAGTAAAGGGCAAGAACTGGCCATACAAGATATGGACTCGGATTTCATTACCGTTTCCTTCTTGCCCGCTTTAGGAACACGTTACCAAACGCGAACCTAAATCTTAAAATTTTGACTAGTAAGAGACCGATATGGTAACGAGCTTATAGGAAACTCGTTCAAAAGGACTGTATTGGTTACTTTATTAGCCTAACTCAAGGTTCAAGAAGATTATTTTAATTTGATTAGAGCCGCCTTGTAACCCAGGGAAAAGTGCCAAAGAGACAGGGTTATCAAAGCTCCTTAGAGCTTATCTTGTTTCTTTTTGACTTAATCTAATTCAGATCGTTCTAAGAGTTTGCTAAAATTGTAACTAGTTGCCTTTCGAAAGAATAGAAGATGGTCTAGAAACAATCTAAGTGGAGCCATCATGCTTTTTGTTTGCTAGATTCAATAGGTTTGATTTGGTTGAGTCAGCCTTGCTTGTGATTGTTTAGAATTTCCTTCCGATTAGGATTTAATTTTTTAGTTTTTCAAGAACGGAAGCTCATACTTTTTAGTTTTGTACATGCAATCCAATAGAATCACTTGATGGGAGCTCTGTGCTTACTCCATAAACTCGGGATAAACCAATAAAATATGTTTTATTTGTTTATCCTCATCTTCTTCATGAAACATAGTGTAGTTGTGCTTCTCCCCCAAGTACATTAATTGTTGAATTTGGTCCCTTTCTTGACATTTCTCACTCTTCAACTTGGATTTTGCGTTGTAGATGGTATCCAAAGTAGAGACATTTTTTGGGTTTCTTTGCTTCAAGTGTCCGTGGTTATCAATGGGTTTCATCCGCTTTTGCGTCAGGGTGTCTACGATGACCTTTTCTTCCTCGGTGAGTCGTGCCACATAAGGATGCGTTAACAAGCTCTCTGGTGGTAGGTGGTTGTGACGACCGCATACAACTCTAGATAAGAACAACTTCTTTTTCGTTGTTGGTCTCAAATTGAAGCTTGAAAGGACATCCCCTCTTCTTAGTGAAAGTAGTGTTCTTCTTCTTCGTCTTTTCTATATAATCGGTACCCTTCTTCGCATGACTTGTATGGAATCCACTACACTCGCAAACCATTTGTAAGCGACGCTCATTCACTTGATTGTTACAAACAATCACACACATGATGTGTTTTCCATGTTCTCTAGCCCATTGCTTTGCATCGTCTTTATTTTCCCATGTCTACATGGTCCAAGAAAAAATAAAGTTAGAAACAAAAAAAATACGTAGCAATATTGTCCAAAGGAATTAACAACTTATGTATAACCTACCAAGTCGTTTAAATAGTGATCCATAGGATCTTCCGTTAGAATATCATTTGGAGGAGGTTGTGCATATATTGGATGAGGTACAAGCACTCGCTGAACCAAAAATATCAAAGCATTAGCTAATAAAACACAAGGACATAGACATTTACGGTTAGTTTTAGAGCATCGACTCCAACTGTAAATAAATTATGGTTGATTAATACCCCCCAAACCCAACCGTAAAAACAAAATGAAAAGTAAGCAGAATTTACGGTTGGTAACTAAAAATTGAAACCAGCCGTAATTAAGTTTACGTTTGGAAATTGTTGCTCAAATCCAACTGTAACTGGCGCAATAAATATCATTAAGTACCCATGCACATAATGAGTTGTGGTTGGAATCGATGCTACAAAACCAATCGTAAAAGTGTGATGATTGGGATTTCCACCTTTTTTGACCAGTTACGGTTAGATATTCATCTAAACCAAACCGTAAATACAGATTACGGTTGGGTTCGATATGAAAAATCAACCGTAAACTAGTCTGAATCACAAAAAAAAAACTCTTTTTTTTACGTAATTTCAGAAATTTTGAGCAGTAAAAAGACCAAGAGTTTAAGTTAGATGTATACTTGACTATTCTCAGGCATTGAATCTTCACTTTGATGGCTAGTTTCTCCATTTGGTTGAGCTTCACCATCACCACTTTGAGTTAAAACCTCTCTACCATCCAAGAGATCATCTATAGTTGGGTCTCCATCAATGTATATGTAAAATTTGGTTTGATTATCATACAAAGATTCACCTACCTCAAATTTCTCACTAGAATCACTCATTTTGGTGGAGTGAATCAAAATCTAGGGTTTTTCAAAAATCTCCAAAAGGTTCTCTTTTTTTTATTCTACTATTTTTTTCCACCAAAACAAACCATATAAAAATCTGATTTGATTTGGTTAATTATAATATTATTTTAGATTAATTATTATTAGTCTAATATATGCTAAGTAGTTTTATTATTATTAATTAAACATGAATAATTTACCATTATGAAAATATAATGGATATAATTTTTTAAAAATTCATATCTAATGATTCTATTTTGTCTTCACATAAAAAGTTCATCTATTAAAAATATAAACCCCTATATAAAGATTCAAAGAGAAATCGATAGTCAAGTAAAAGGAAGTAAACATATGAACTGTAAATGTTGGTGATGCTGCTTTGATTAAAGGGGAAAAGCTCACCTAGATTATGGGTATATAAGGAGGAAAACCATCCACCTGATCACACCATACCGTAGTTTCTAAAAAAAAATGAAGGTGCTATACCATTTATTTTAAAACGGAAATGATATTTTCCTCCTCTTCTCCTTTCTGATTACATTGTATCCAATTTCAGTAGTATTTGAAAACAATATTGATTTCCGTTGCCTCGGTTTAGTCTAACATTTTTGTTGATATTATAAATTTATCCCAAGTGTGAGTTCATTTTGATTAGATCCAACAATTAAAACAAAACCCTTAAATCAATGGTTCCAGATAAAATCCCATAATCATAAACATCATTTGTCCTTCCTAATTTACTACGTAAAATCAATTTCTGCATGATCTTTCTCATTTGGTTTGTTAGTTTGTTTGATTGTTGTATTTTATGGGTTAATCATCATAGATGAAAAGCAATAGAAAAATATGAAAAACTTAGCAAAGAACATAAAATGTTCGGGAAAGAAGGACCATCAAGATTGGACCTTGATTTTGGAGCGTGTTATTCTCATTCTGTTGATATATTTATTAAACACGGCTGGAATAATTTCAATAAATAAAAAGAAGCAGCTTTTACTAATCGGAGGCAGAGTGATTATTAGGTTTTTTATTTATTTCATGGTGGCTAGTAGTAGTTCTTAATAGAGTTTATGATTTTATTAATTAATGATAGATACATTTACAGCATGTTTATATAGCATTCAGATTGGTTGAATGATCCTATAGAATAGGAGTTGTTGTTGTGGTTGTTGTGAAGAGTCCGGTTTCTATGGGAGACCAGAATATGGTTGCTAGACTAAGTCTAGTTTATCCTCTAACATGCCCCCTCAAGATGGACGGCGTTGAAAAGTCCAATCTTGGATATAGCTGCAAAAACTTTGAGTTGGGAAAGTGGCTTGGTAAGGGTACGGCCAATTGGTTTGAGTACACCCGGCTGGAACTTGCGGGACTCATTGGCATTGAAGATGCTGGAGAAAAAGATGGTGCGGCTGCAGCAGGAGCATCAGTTGGTGGTGCTGCTGGTGAAGAAGATGGAGATGGTGTTGCTTCCGTTGGTGCTGATGCAGGAGATGATTTTGATGAGGAAGGAGTTGGCGCCGTTGCTGATTGTCAAGTGCAGGATCTGTGGATGCATTAGATGATGCTGATGCTGGATGTGGTGGAAGCAAAGGTTTGGAAGCTTTTCTGATTGATATTCGGGAATTTAAAATAAAGGAAAGAGATCTAAAAGATCTTTTTCCTAAGATTCTTGGCCGATTGATGTCATACCCCCACTTCTATTTGTTCATTCAATTACAATATTAGAATTATATTAGGGTTCATAATTTGAATCCAAATTGTTATGCTATCTAACTTTGATTGTGATTAAACGATCCATTTTGCATCATATCTAAGGGATTTCTTGGTTCGGACCGAAGAAGCAATGTCACTCGATCATTATCAAACTGACTGCAATCTTTTTCTGTCCGTGAGGATCCCACCAGAGCGCCTTCTACTTCTAATAGGCCATGAACTAGATCAGAATCATTCTCAACGAATCCATAAGAAGTGATCCCATTTTTTTCATCGGGTCCGGGTAGAGAAGCAGAGAGCTCCTTCTGTTGGTGATACAAAAAAAAAAAAAAAAATCTTTGGAGGCTGGCGGATGTGCTGCGCAGTTGAAAGATGAATGAGATGTAGGAAAATCTTTTTGATGCTGCTGTGTTGGTAGTACTGAATGTATGGACTGGCGGTGGCCAAAGGACTGGGCCTTTGTTGTTGATTGTGGTGGATGTTATGTAGTTGTAGGTGATGGTGGTGGTGGTGTAGCAGTGAATCCTCTACTGCTGCTGTGTAGGTGTGCTGATGGTGGAACAGTGCTGGCTTATGGTTGCTGTACTGAGATGGATGTGGACTGTAGCTAAAGAAGAAGCTCCTGATGATGTTGGTATGCGAACATATAACTCCTGTGGAGTGCTGATAGAAAGATGGCGGCGTCGACTTGTTTCTTCCGTGGAGTGCTAACAAAATAGTGCAAATGATCATAGTTTATTAAGAAGCGACGGGAAAAAAAAAACCTAAGAAAAATAAAACTTATACTTCATGATAACAATAAAACCTAAAAAAAACCTAAAAAAAAATAAAACCTAAGAAAAGAAGAGATGTTTAGGCCATCAGATGATGGAGCCATAAGAAGAAAAACGAAAAGAAATTATAGCAGACGGAAGAAGTTTAGGATCGATAGCTCTGATACCATAATAGAGTTTATGATTTTATTAATTAATGATAGATACATTTACAGCATGTTTATATAGCATTCAGATTGGTTGAATGATCCTATAGAATATGAGTTGTTGTTGTGGTTGTTGTGAAGAGTCCGGTTTCTATGGGAGACCAGAATATGGTTGCTAGACTAAGTCTAGTTTATCCTCTAACAGTTCTCTGTGGTCGGTGGTATAATGAGGGTTTTAGACATAATGATAAACAACACCACCTGATCTATGCTTGATCTAGAATTGACTTAATGATACGAGTTTCCAATGCAATAAGTATTTTTGTGCCTCCTTTTTTTTTATGATTCACGAGTTGCATTCTTCCATGGATGAATGAGTACCATTAATGGTGGTAATGGAAGATATTTGTTCCATTATCATCCTGATAATCACAATGATGAGGATTTCTTTGTCATTCGGAAGTCGAAACCATGGTGCACTTTGATTGTTCAACAACAACGACGACAGTGGATTTTATTGTTGCCTAGAAAACAACGTTGAGATTTCAAATGTCTCAAAGCCTGAATGTAATGTACATGTGGGTTGTTATGAAACACGGATTTGCATGTGAAGAACGATATAAAAGGGAGCTCGAAATCAGCCTTAAACTGACGTTCTCACGCACAGAAACTATACACTGATAGCATGTTTGGAAACCAAAAATAGAAGTATAAGAATGTATAAATTAGTTTGGCAACTGCTTAATTTATAGGTAAAAATGTAAGTATGTTTGGCAACATAACAGAGACAGAAGTCAAAATATATTTGTTATTGTAAAATTATTATTATTCATGTTGTTATTATCTATATTAATTGTCAATAATAACATCATCATTTTCGTCGTAATCATCAAATATGTTACCATCTTTTCTTGGTAATTTTGAAATTTGGACAAGAAGGTTGTTGTTTGTTTATGTAAGGAACCATTTTTCATTTTTCTTGTGGTCATAGTTGGTAGGTGAATCCTTGAGCATCAACAGTAGTCCTCGAAAATATATATATATATATATATATATATTTAATTTTAACCCATAAATACCAAGTATAATCCATTTGCATTTGTACTAGTCTAGGAACTATTCAATCAAGAACGTGATATATTTCTCAAATTTATACGACAGAGTATTGTTTCTGATGAAGATTGCAATATATAAAATGTCATATATTTCTCAAATTTATATTTCATTCTAGATCCATGTATTCCTCTTGTTGTGATAGTTGAATTCTTGATTCGTATAGCGTGAAAAAAGGCGAAGAAGCAAAGATTACAAGCTAAACTTACAAACCAAAATTAATGGGATTCTGATATAACCTTACAAACCATAGGTCGGTTATCAAAAATCAAACCGTAACTGAGCCGACCAAACTTCGATTCGGTTTTAAACCGATCCGAGAAGAGCGGTTGGTCGGTTGTCAGCCAAGTAAAATTATTTCAAGTTCTTTCACTTCACAATTATAAACAAGAGTATAGTGGTAAGAACGAATTCGAACCACAAGGAAATTTGGGTTGTTAATTGTATTTGAAAACTAATGTAAACATGAGGATTTTGTTGTTCAAAAATAATTTAAACTAAAAAGTAAGCTGAAAATGTTTGAGAAAATATTAGAAGAGAAAATTAGTTAAGGAATTCGTCGTCCATCATTATACATACTATGCAATCAAACATCAATATCCTCATTCACTCTCTCATGTTACCAATAACCCTAAAGTATCCCCAATCGGTGTCAACATTTTGTTACGTCTCTACAAATCAACAAATATTGCAATCGATATATGAATTCTTTTCTAACAAATAACCTAATGCTTTATCGTTGTTGATGGTGAGTTTTTGACAAAGGAGAAAATTGTAACACTCTTCTTGAAATGTTGTTTTTTTGGTTAGATACAAAAGCATGAATAAGTATACATTAATTTCTGACATGCATCAGAATTATGAATACTACTCTTATCCTACATTTTGTAAGAAAATCGAGAAATGATATTCAGCTTCTGGCTAAGTTAGCCATGCAACCCTTTGACATAAATATGCACCAGATAAATTTCAGAGCTTTATTCAACTAAAACATCGTTATTTCATGCGCATCCATGCTAGCTAATTGTATAAAACAGAATATACTGGTTATACGAAATTGCGAGAATTCAGAAAAAAGACGACGCCATATCTGAATGAAAATGCTAATTAGATGCATACCATCTGATTGCAGAGTCGCATCAAACATTATTTCAAGTTGCAAACTTCCATGGCTGAATCTCTTTAATATGTTTTGTATGCAATGTACAAAAGTTAAGCATAAATACTAACAACTAAATCTCACAAGACCGAGAAACCCTATATAGGCCATAGTCATGGTCACATCATTACCAAATGCCAATGGCACATAGACAAGGGCCTTGTCACCAGCAGTGTCAGCCCTGGCCACGCTCCTCGCACGAACGCGTCGAGCCAACAAGTCAACAAGCCAACATGCCTACGCACCAAACAGGGACTAACAACGCTAGCATCAGCGCTAATTAACCCACGCACCAACAAAGCACCAACAGAAGTGCTAGCAACACTAACATGGCGCTAGCGTTGCTCTTCACTGTTGCTACCACGCCATGCTCCGCTATCGTGCCTATTGGTGTTGATGTGCCATTCTCATTCACTCAAGCCAGTGCCATTTTTTGCTTGCTCGTGCTAGCACCATTACCTAAGCCATTACCACGACAAATTGGCATAAAATCTATTAGAAACATTATTTTACGACAAGTCTCATGGCTTTGAATCCATGACTCCACCAACTCCTACGAGACATCAAATCATATTATATGGGGGGATTAAACATGGGGTTTTGGTATGGTGGTTACAACAACATGGGCGTAAAAACACCCCATGACAAGGAAGTTACAAAGTAAGTGGTAAGTTGAAGCGGTTGAAGAGATGATGGAGTAATTATTTGGAAGTTACCAGAAACTTCCCAAGACAAAAGTGGACAGTTACAACATAACTCCCCACAACCTCCATCTTTCCACCTTCCCATTACCTCCACTACTTTACAAGGAAAGTGTGTGGTACCAATCATTATAAATAGGATACTTATCCCATTCCAAAACAAGCCAAAGAACAGAACGGAAAACAGATAGAAAATCATTCTCACAAGCTTTGTTATTCTTCACCTCTACACACCATTCAACACACACAATTCCTTCAACTTTGTTTGCTTCCCTCCCCTAAGATCAACTCATCTTCTCTCTTTGTAACCGAAGTAAAACGTAGACAAACATTCTTCTTGTTTGGATTCGTTTTGTATGATTTTGATCCTCGAACCTAGAAAGTACCTCAACAATATATTGTTTTTACTATGAGCAATTTTTAGGTACAAACAATTGGCGACTACAGCGGGAGATCAACCTTTCGGTAACAAAATTTAATTCTTCTAAAATGGTGGATCTTAGGTCAGGTTCAGCAACCAATCCCAATTCAAGTTCAAATGCCGCTGCTAATACTGGTAATACCAGTGGTGGAACTCCAGATATCATTCCTCAAAACACCACCACTAAAATTACCAAAACTCCTCTCTGTACCACTGAAGGCTTCAAAGGCAAAGAGCAAGCGTCATCAACCATTGCGGATTTAATGAAGCGACAAGAGACCTTGGATGAAACTCAAGTAGCCATGGCCACCACTCAAAAGGAAGTTCTTACCTTTCGTAAGACTTTAACGGAACAGTTAACACCGGAGCAACGCCATCATCAGATGGAGCAAGCCAAGAGCGCAACCACCAGTGGTGCCAAAACGTCAATAGCTAATGCACAAGAAGATGATGAGGTACAGATCATCACCGACCGTGTACCAGAAAGGGTTCAACAACAATAAAACTTTGTCACTCGCGAAGACATGGAAATGCTCATGTGAAATCGTGGAAAGGAAGATTCATCTTCGTTCCATCAACACCAACCCCTTACCCAACAGAAATTCAGAGTGTTGCACTGCCGAACGGATATTTATCTCCTCCATTCTCATTGTACGATGGCACCGGAAACGCTCGAGAACATGTTTTTCGATTCTTGGAGTTGATGAATATAATCAAGTGTTGCGGCTCAAATAATTCTCAGAAATCTCTTACGAGAAGAGATTATATTTGGTACAACAACCTTGCTCCCAACTATATCTCTAGTTGGTCTCAGATGGTTGATGCCTTTTATAAAAAGTATTTCTTTGTCTTTGAGGAAATCACTCTTTCGGATCTGGGAAGAATGTTATAGAGAAACAACGACCATCCCAACGAATATGTAAAGAGGTTCAAGTCACAAGCTCTTGACTGCCATGACCAGAATGTGACTGAGCAACAATTGGTGGAGCTTTGCATTAATGGTATGATTCATGTTTATCGTGCCTTATTAAAAAAATTATGATTTCTAAGCTTCTATGAGCTACATGAGGTCGCCAAGAGATCAGCAACAACTGCTCCAGCCTCGTTGGAAAGGACAAGGCCTGCCAGTGAAGAAAGTCATGGAGACACCCGTGGAAGTAGACGTCTGGTGAACAAATAACATTCTACCCAGCACTTCATATATGTTGTCACTGATGAAGGAGCCAAGAGAAAAACAGCACCTCATTCGGTATCACACGCCAAGCGCACCGCATCATCCCTGACGAAAGCATCGACACCAACTCAATGATAAGGCTCAGTCGAGACTTCGCATCAGTCACAAAGAAACAAGAAGGATCTAACAATCCCAGATTTCGTATTTCCCATGGAGAAAGTACTCGAATTGATGGAATTATGGGTACAAAATGGAGTTATCAAGTTATCGCCTATGTCAAACCCAAAATATTGTCACTTCTACAGATTCATTAATCGTCCCACTAATGAATGCAATGGCTTGAGGCGTATATTTAGAGAAAATATCGACTCAGGAGAGCTACGCTTGGTGACTGAAGGTGTCCACAAAGATCTGCTCCCTGTCAGGAGCTTCACTCTTTCTGGAGATTCGGTCAACAGAAACGTCCAATCCATGATGGAGCGCATATGTGAACTTCTTTACCCATTGAAGGCACAATGCAAAGATATTTTTACTGCCCTCAATCGTGTTGTGTCGGGTCTACTCTTTGCTGAAAAAGCTATTGTGCATCCCAAGTCCGCTTCAGAAGACGTAGTCATCAAACACAATAAGAAGCCTAGATGGGGACTTCTCACCACTGCTTTCCTCAAGGACACCGAGTTCGAGCAAACACTAATTGACACGGGCACCGATGTAAATATTATCACTATCAAGACTTTGAGAGCTGCGGGAGTTTCCAGGCACGAAGCCATGCACTCGCCAATCGTAATCAAGAATTTTGAGAGGAAGTCCCAGAGTGCTTATGTCTAGATCACTCTTGAGGTAAAAAAGGGTGACGCCCAAACACATGTCAAGCTTCACATTATTAAAGTAGATCCAAATTACGACATGATTCTGGGACGCCCATGGGTTCGCAACAACAAGATAGTAGCGAGTGAATCTCCTTTATCGGCACCAGCACCTCCA
Source organism: Papaver californicum (assembly GCA_023531435.1). NCBI lineage: Eukaryota > Viridiplantae > Streptophyta > Magnoliopsida > Ranunculales > Papaveraceae > Papaver > Papaver californicum. The sequence continues at coordinate 344,511 of JAJJMC010033918.1, read as the reverse complement.
AGACTCTCAAACAAGCCAACAAATCCCGAGGACGACCTACCAGACGAGTTTCATCGCACAATGGAGCTGGATATAAAACAATTATCAGAGGAGGACGTAACATCATATGTCTGAAGGTTTCACACACAAGTAAGTCATATCCAACCAACTTCTTTGCAACCAGCGATCCCACGTCCCATCAAAGCTTGGGGACTTAACCCGGATATCAACCCTACTCTAACTCGGCGATGTGAATGGGAAGCTGATCCTTTTTAAAATTTTATCAAATGGGTATGGATTGTCTCTACTAGACATAAGCAAGCTAGTAACCCGAACATTCAGAAGACATGTTATGAAGTTAAGGGGCTCGAACCCAACGCCTTCCATGTCGGAGACACAGTAGAGAAATTTACAGCCTCTTCTGAAGAAAAACCGTATCTCATCACCGAAACCATGATCGACGGTTACTGACAAGCCAGAAGGGGTGTTCATGCATGGATAATGGCTTACAACTCACAATGCTTAAAAACATTCTATCACCACCTCACAATATTTTCCTATTTTATGCAATATTTGTAATTCATCCAAAATGTTTGCAACATCTTGCATTCATACTTAGGATTTCAATTTATTAATCAAGCAAAACATTATTTCCTTCAAAAAAATATATATGTCCTCACAAATCATTCAAAAATCCCTACCTACTCAGAAAAATCCCAAAATAAAAAAAAGAGTCGTATACAGAAAACCCCTGAAACTCAGAAAAGCTAGAAAAAGTCCTTGAAAACCGGTGCAACATCCTTTGAATATGCCTTATCCAACCTCCAAAAAATCTCAGTTTTCGAGAAAGCCTCTCAACTTCATGTCCGACCTTGGTCACCGTCTCCAAACTAGGAGTCACGCCTCCTTCCTGCAGACGCCTTTCAATAGCTTCAAAATAACGACGAAGCCATGCGATATTGAGCCTAGACGTTTCAACCTCTTCCAAAGCATCCTTTCAGTCTTGAAGTACTATTGCAGAAATTTATATAGAGGGAGATAAATCATCTCATTCACGGTCAACAGCAACACAGACACATCATTCTCCAAAGTACGATAGTTCTTGGGGTTACCTACGAAGAAATGGCCAAACTTCTTCCATACTTTGGCATACAACTCAGCATAGGCGAACGGGACGTGAAGACCCCAATACACACGTAGTCGAGGCGAGTCCTACCAAACCTAAAGGCAAAATCCAGAATTCGGGTATTTAACCGGTACAATCTCCATCATATCAACATTTTGTACTATAGCGCCACTCTTAGTACTTTTTTCAACAACCACATCAGAAAGAGATCGCTCGTGATTTTGAGATAGCAAAGACACATCACCAACATCGTGTCTCATGGTAATCTTTAATCCTTCACCTACAAATTCATCTCTCTAATTTGGTCCATTCTCCCCCTGAAAATAAGGACATTGTAGAGATAATGAACTAACATATCTTAAACACAAGGAATTGAAGCATGGATCATAAAATTTATAAAATATGTCCATTAGCAACCTATAAATTCATCAAAAAGTGTTTTGGGTCATGACATATGGTTTAGGAGAGGTATGGGTCGTTTCACAAAAATATCGTCATAAACGTTTTTACATAACCCTCCGGAAGAAATGAAACTGGCGCTAATTGGTAAGGAATTTGGGGATGGTTTATATACCAAATGATTCATATTTATGTCTACTACTATATGCGAAAAGGGCGCGACAATCGGAGAATCAAGCTAATAAGGGCAGACAAAACAGTCGACTACATGACAGCTGAAAACCTACAGAATTCTACCTGGAAAAGTTCTGGACGCTTGGTGTCAGGTCTTTTTCACCTAGAAAATGCAACTCCAAATTCAGAAATTATTTTTAAAGAAGTTATCTCTATCTCTTAGATAAGAATGAGAGGTCAACCACCTTATTCCGACCGCGGACGAAGATACTACGATCATTACGAAAAGAAGACCTGTATCTGAATTTTTCTGACAGCGAAAATCGCCAAAATTCTACATAAAATCATGTATGGTTCTAAAAATTTGGGGGTTTAAGAGTTATAATTATATCATAATAATTTTAAAAAAATGAACGAGACATACTTGGAGCTGCGACAAGTCATCAGGAGCAGAAGGCACCTCGAAATGTGATTCACCGCCAAGTTCTTCATTCTCAACCCCGGATTCTTCGATTACCTCAGTTTGGGATGATTCTCAAGTCCCTGGTCATCTTTATCTTCTTCCTCAGAGCTTCCAACAATAACGGTGTTTTCCAACGTCGAAGTATTCGGATTGCTAGTCATCTAAGCATAACAGTTATTCACAAGAATCCATCAAATCCAACAAGACATAAAATTGTTATTCAAAGATTTCTAAAGGAAGCTTTAATCACGATATAAGCAGATGAAGCACCAGGAACATCTGGGACACCAAATTCAAAGGGTCGAATACTCAAGTCACTCTGACGAGTTACACTCCTGGGTTGTACAAAGATATTCATCAAAGAAAAGGTATAAGAGGTATAAGTATGCTTCATACAAAAAATAAGAGTAAGAGAAAATATAATACACTTACCTTCTTCGAGGGACGGTCTCAGCTTCCAAGCATAATTACCTATGGTCTCTTCGTCCCAGATTAAAGAGTAGCATTCGCTATGTTACCAGATAAGAAGTAATTCGGGAGCCACGACTGCAAGAGACGAATTAAACATTTAATTATTGAGTAAAAGACCGTGATTAAATAAAGGATGATTCGAAATACCTGTGTTAAGTTGATGATCGATTCACGTCTTGCTTCAGAAATAATTCTCAAATTTGGACGAGCTGTCAATTCCTCTTCAGAAGGATCACCTCGAACATCAGGAGGCTTACTAAACATGAAGTTCTTAAAGAGAATAAGTTGTGCGTTCCAGAAACGAACATATCCATCAGTAGTACATTCCTTTCTATCAGCCTGGAGGAAAAAAATGTTTCGACCTCGAATATTGTGGGCACCCTCAGATCGCTTAAGCACGTCTATAGAAGGTGCTACGGTGCGATAGTGAGGAACAGACTGATCAAAACCCATCTGCCGAGTCGCTCTATCAATATTATAACTTTTAGAAATGTAATTATCAGAACATATAACAAGAATATGCCCTGGGTATAACTATTCATAAAAGTATCCTATCCAGTAGCAGCAATATTGCTTTCACCACTTGGACTAGAACGCAAGACGATATCAGGGCTTTCAGCAAAAGTCTCAGGCGGAATCACATCTGGAAACTTCAAACCCCAAGGTCTGAAATTCACTTTCTTCTCATTATCCATTAAACTGATAAGATTAACAGGGAAAATTTTCTTCTTACTCCAATGAAGAATTCGAGCATACTCTATCTTTTCACTCGGAAAAGAAGTGTGAGCCTCTGGTGCTTTTTTCCTAGTTGCACAAGCATGGATAATTATGCATTAATTTCTAACAAGCATCAAAATTATGAATATTACTCCTATCCTACATTTTGCAAGAAAATCGAGAAAGGATATTCAGCTCCTGGCTAAGTTATCCCTGCAGCCGTTTGACATACATATGCACAAGAAAAATTTCAGAGCTTTATTCAACTAAAACCTCATTATTTCATGTGTATCCATGCTAGCTAATTATATAAAATATAATATAATGGTTATACGAAATTGTGAGCATTCAAAAAAGAGGCGACGCCATATCTGAATGAAAATGATAATTAGATGCATATCATCTAATTGCAGAGTCGCATCAAATATTATTTCAAGTTGCAAACTTCCACGGCTAAATCTCTTGAATATATTTTGTATGCACTGCACAAAAGTTAAGCATAAATGATAACAATTAAATCTAACAAGATTGAGAAATCCTAAATAATTCATAGTCGTGGTCACAACATTAGCAAATGTCAACGCCAATGGCACATAAGCAATGGCCTTGGCACCAACAAGTGCCAACCCTAGTAAGCCCTAGACACACTCCTTGCACGAACGCGTCGAGCCAACTAGTCAACAAGCCAACATGCCTACGCACCAAACAAGGACTAGAAACGCTAGCAGCAGCTGATAGACACATTTTTATGTCTGATTTGTCTCAATTCTTTATATTGATAGTGCTCGATTGTGTACTAATTGTGTTATTTTATGTGTTTGTAGGTATTTTTGATAAATAAACATTATTGGAAAAATTGGCTCGAAAAAGTGTTAAAGGCACCCGGAAAATTTACTAAAGGCACACCAAAATTACTAAAGGCACCCAGCTATGTGATAAAGGCACACACCCTTTCAAGTTCAAATGTAATTTTGGCGGGACTTTCTCTCTTAACTGCGTGAGTTGGAAATTGGTTATTCAGGAAGATAATAAAGGTTTTAAGACATAAATATCGTTGCCTTATTGAAAGTAAGTCGTATCACACACAAACAACCATAAAATCTCGCCTTAAATATTCTCTCATGAAATCAAGAAATCTCGTGACAAAGTATTCACGGTCATAATCTGTGAGAATATATTCTCGATAAGAAAGGGATTCTATTCTCGGGTGATAAAGTAGAACAACAACAAATAAATCAGGAAATAAAATCAGGGCTTAAAGGAAGAAACAAATCGAGTAAGTCGAGGAGAGAAAGAAACTATTCTCCGAGAAGATTTTCATTCAATCAAAGATCCGGAGAAGTTATTACGGAGGATTTGGGTGTTAATTGGTTGTAGTAAAAATACAAGAGTCCGTGAACACAAGGGGGGGGGGGGAGGGGGGGCGCTGGCAGAGGCTAGAGAAGAAGAAATAAAAAATCAGAAAAATTTGCTCGTGATGAAGATGATGGAGAAATCGTTGCTAAAAGGTTGAAGCTTTCGTGGCCAAAAAGTTGAAGATTTTGTTGCTAAAGCTTTTAACTTTGTAACGTTTATCTTCAATTTGCAACATTTATCTTCAGTGAAACACCTTTCCCTCTGTTACAGTAAGTTCGCAACGCCTAACAAACGTTCTGAATTTACTGTTTTCATTATTTTCGTTCTTTTTTATCATTTGTAAACACTTTGAGCCATGAATCATTATTTTGAGCAAGTGATTAATATGAGGAGCTAAACCCCTTTGCTGAGGCAATGGAGGAAGTCATTTGTAACGCCCCACCTCATCATTCTAGGTCGGCCGCCCTAAAATAG
>JAJJMC010033918.1:328616-339342 GCA_023531435.1 Papaver californicum | reverse complement strand
CCTACTTGTTTCGCTTTTACTACAATCTCTCTATAATCTTCAATTATGCTTCTCTATAACTCCGTCTTCCTACTTCTTCAAAACTTCTCTTGCGGCATCTAAGAAAATAGAGGAAGAACACTTTAGGAGGATATTTTATTTTATTTTTTGAGAGTCACCGTGAAGAAAAATAACCCTAATCTTCTAATATACATACTTGGTCCACTTTCCTAATTTTACTGGGACTTTCCCACGAATTCCTAACTACACCCATATTCTTAACCGTTTGTGGGAGTTATAAGTCTATCAACTATACTAAGTCAAACTATAGGTTAAGGGGTTTTACATCATTGTTCCAAGAAAAGTGGTATATTTTTATTTTAATTGATTTTTATAATTTTTATTATTATTATTTGCTTTGATTAAAAAATTGATTTAAGGATTTTTATTAAGCAGTTGTGATTTCTTTTGATAGAGCATGCTTAGCCTAGGGTTTTTGATGTTCTATACTTTCGATTTACAATTGTTACTTTGAAAATATACTTTTGCAACATATTAGAATCACTTTAAACGTAAAGAATTGCATGAATATTGATTAGATTGAATCACTTTAATTGGTTAATGGTGAAATCCATAACCTCAGTATTTGTGAATATTATTTGCATATTTTGTGTATATTTTCTAGTTTAATTATTATAGTTTGAATCTAAAATCAATCTTCACAAGTTCGAGAGTTTGAAACCCATTCTTACCACAACTACAAATAACATTAGTTTTTGGCGCCGTTGCCGGGGACTTGTTTTTAGAATTTTTTTTAGTTTTTTTTTAGGTTAGTTAGTTTAGTTAGATTTTTATTTTTATCTGTTCTATTTTACGTTTTTGGGTATTTTTCTTTGTATTACAGGTTTTGGATCAAAAAAAAATTAGAGCCAAAGATTATATTGATTTACTAAAGACTTGGAGTCAAAGATAAATCGAAAAGAACGGAAAAATAAGACAAGATTTTTTATTTATTTTTTTAATATTTTTTAGTTGTTTTTATTTCTATTTTTAGAAAATAGTATTAGGAAATTCTTATTATTTTTGTAATTATTATAGGTATTTTTCTGTTTTTCTTATTTTTGGACTTTGGTCTTTGGACTTTACTTTGGTATATTTTTGGACATTGTTTTTATTTTTAAACCCTACAGAAGGGTAATTAAATATAAACTGCACAGGGAAGGACGACAATTACTATATTTTCTCGGCCCCTCGGGTTCGTACACTGACATATGAGTCGGTGGTCTGAGTCGACTTTAACGATTCATCGCCCATCTAGAACGGAAGGTAAGACTCTAACCACCCAAGAATCCCCTGTCAGTGGGTTTTATGTATTCCTTCGTAATGCATATATGTTGAGGACTTGAATATGGAATTTACTTTTCTAGTAAAGGGCAGAAACTGGTCATATAAGATAAGGGTTCGGATTTCATCACCGTATCCTTTATGCCTGATTTAGGAACACGTTACCTACGCGAACCTAAGCCTAAAATTTGACTAGAAAGAGACCTATAGGTTAACGAGCTTATTGGAAAGTCGTTCAAAATGACTGTATTGGTTACTCTGTTAGCCTAACTTAAATTTCAGGAAGATTATTTTAAGTAGATTCGCCGCCTTGTAACCCAAGGAAACGTTGCCAAAGAGGCAGGGTTATCAAAGCTCCTTAGAGCTTATCCTGTTTCTATTCGACTTAATCTAATTCAGATCGTTCTAAGAGATTTGCTAAAATTGTAACTAGTTGCCTTTTGGAAGATAAAAGTTTGTCTAGAAACAATCTAGGTGGAGCCATCATGCTTTTTGTTTGCTAGATTTAGTAGGTTTGATTTGGTTGAGTCAGCCTTGTTTGTTTATGTTTAGAACCCCCTTCCTGTTAGGATTTATTTTGTTAGATTTTTTGTAAATATATTAAGATTTTTTTTCAGAAAATGTCGAACTAGTATTATGAAGACCAATACGATGAATATCCGACTGAATTTCAAAATAGACATTATCCGTACTATCAACATAGTGTAGATAATAGTCAGGACCACCACCAACCTTTTGGAGGTTATTGCTCATACCAAGGTGATCCCAATTACTATTCGTACATATACCCGTCATATGAACATGAAAATGAGCAAAATTCGAGTTCTTTGTCTTGGAGGGATGCCCTAAAGCATATGTGATCTAGTCCTCATTATGAACCTATTATGCCTCTAGAAGAATCACTCAAAAAGTTATCTAAGATGACACATAGGTTTGAATTAAGTGTGAGAGGAACAAATAATAGTCCAACTCTTTCTCTAGAAGAATCACACGAGCAGTGCGATCTTGTACTCCTTATGATCCATTTGTTTTTCTAGAAGAATCCCTCAAGGAGTTGACTGAGAATACAAAAAGGTTCGGATTAAGTTTGGGGGGAACAGATAGTAATCCAACTCCTTCTCTAGACGAATCCCTCAAGCAGTTGACTGAGAATACAAATAGGTTTGCATTAAGTTGGAATAAAAGTCTTACAAAGAATAATATTGCTCAAAATGATCTTAATTTCCAATATAGTGCCACCCTTGATAATTATTCACCTAGTCAAGAGGATGGGGATAAAATTGGTATCACTACTTATTTAGACGAGGTTCAAACATAACCATATTACATGGGGGGGATTAAATATGAGGTTATGGTCTGGTGGTTAAATCAACATGGGCGTAGCAACACCCCATGACAAGGAAGTTACAAAGTAAGTGGTAAGTTGAAGCGATTGAAGAGATGATGGATTAATTATCTGGAAGTTACCGGAAACTTCCCAAGATAAGAGTAGGCAGTTACAACATAACTCCCCACAACCTCTATCTCTCCACTTTCCTATTACCTCCACTACTTTACAAGGAAAGTGTGTGGTACCAATCATTATAAATAGGCTACTTAGCCCATTCCAAAACAAGCTAGAAAACAGAATGAATAATAGATAGAAAATCATTCTCACAAGCTCTATTAGTCTTCACCTCTACACACACAATTCCTTCAATTTTCTTTGTTTCCCTCCTCTAAGATCAACCCATCTCCTCTCTCTGTAACCGAAGCAAAACATAAACATATATTCTTCTTGTTTGGATTCGCTTTGTACAATTTTGATCTCGAACCTAAAAGTACTTCAACAATATATTGTTTTGCCTAGGAGCAAATTTTAGGTACAAACAATCTCTAAGAGATTCAACTTGAAGAAAACTTTAAAGTCTGTGAGATGGGTTACTCATTGCTTATGTTGCGCCACGTTCCTTATGTTTCTAGGCGTTATGGAAATAAAGGAAATTTTCAAAGAGGATGCAAAGTTCGTAAGATTGAAAATGCACTTGATTTTATATCAAATGAAGTGTCTAAGACTGCTCCTCTTAATAACCTAGGTCGATATTGTCTAAATTTAGGCGAAAAAACCATTATGTTGATATTTTAAGATCTGCTCATCAATGATCATCAAAGTTCGAATCATAATCATCCTAATGATAAAAAGATAAATAACTTTGTAAATATGCAAATACAAGATCTGATGTTCCAAATTGGAGAAATGTTGACTCACAAGTTATCTAAAAGGGCAGTCGTCCTAATGGTCTCTCAACAAATTCTATAAGGAAGCTGGGAATAGGAAGAAAATATCATTTGTTGCAAAGACCATTAACAAAAATTAGGAGAGATCAGAAGTTCGTCACAAGAATAATACCCAAGTGATAACATTGGTTACGAGAGTCTCATTGACAGAATCAAGAAAGATCTCATGTCATCTGGAGTATCTTATGCCAAAGCATGTTGTGATAATGACTCTATTCATCACAAGTCAAGGAAGAAAAAAAAAGCAAGAAAAAAAAAATCAAACCAAGCAAGAAGTCTAGGTTGATGATGATTCTGTTTTAATCACTTCTGACGAAAAAAACAAGGCTCACCTCAACATAAATTGGTTGTGTTAAATTGCACCCTCACCTTTGAACTAAATCATATGAACATGCGATGAATCACATGAAACATAGCACATGATCTCTTAATCATTGTATGACTTTTTGACATCTTTAAAGATAAATTTTTCTTCTTTATGCATCCTTTTTCTATTCATAATTGAGAAATTAATAGAATAGGATAATATGGTTTAATATGTTAATTTCTACAGATCATATATGTGTAGCTCTTGATTAGAGGTTTAAAACGAGCCGAAAGCCACTCAATTCGGTTATTGTATGAGGAAGTTATGCTCAAAATAATTTTGTGACTAATCCGATCTTGGGATCGGTCATAGGAGTTGCAATCGATCCTAGGACCGATCCTATATTTGGGATCGGTCCCAAAACCGATCTTGAGTCCGCTCAAAGATAGTCTACACCTATTTTACTCATAACTTATTTGTCCGAGATCGGAGTGACCTCATTGTTTTTTTTTTCATTGGCTTTGTATTTTAATTATTTATATGATAAAAGTGATTGCAATACTTGAATATCTGTTGAGTTTTTTCTTTGTGTTGCGTTTGAGTTCGCGAGATAAACCATAGTGTTTTAGTCTCATATATTGACTTACTTTTTTATGATTAGTGACTTTTGAGTACAACTAATCTTTGGATTATTGTGATTGCTACTTCTAGATCACAACAAAGTTGTGATGTTTTATCTCCTATATGAGTCACATATACTAATATTCGTATTATGTCAGTAAGTAAATTTTTGGTACACATATGAGTGATTTCGGTTTTCGTTTGTATCATTTGCAGGAGATGACTAAGATGATGTTTTAACCTTTATGTGGTAAAGGTTGCTTTGTGTTGTTCTCTTATTGCAGCATGGAAAAGCACATGGTAATAGTTCTATTATTGAACTTGTGCTTAATGATATATCTTTGTGGGGAGTGTGGTTGTGGAATTTGAGGGAAAATTATTTATGATCATTGTTTTACTTATAAGTAAATAAATCAACTTCGATTTTAGTTAGGCTTGTCGAAACTAAGGAAGTATTACTTTGATTAATTGTTTTTCCGATAAGTAGCTAAGTTAATTCTGATCTTATTTACGTCTAACAAAGTTACGGATGATTATTTCGAGTAATTATTTTTCCTGATAAGAAGCTAATTTAATTTTGATAATAGCAGACTTATCGAATATGGTATGTTAAACCTCCAATCGGCTTATACTCTTATAAGTTGAACCGAAATCTTATGGACTTGTGAAGTTATTTCGGAATACTTTAGGTATTGTTTTTCGTACCTTTGTCATTTTTTGTGACAAAAAGGGGGAGAAATATCTGGAGTAAAGAGTGATTCAAATCACTTGAGAAAGAATATATGTGATGCAAAAAGTATATATCTGACGGAAAAGAGATAAAATATTGATTAAGGGGGAGAAACATATCATGTTGTATAGTATTTATATACTACGAATTGAATAACAATTATGTTCGGATTGAATATATGCCTAGCTCACCTTTAGGGGAAGTAAAGATGTTATTATTCAAATGCTTTAACAACGACATTTATTTTGAATATTTACAGATCAGAAGATATCATTGAAACTCGGATCAAGTGTATGAAGTGAGAATTAAGAGATTGTTATGTTATGTATTTTTATATTAATTCTTGTATTATCCATGTGTAAAGAGTTTTGTCACTAAAATTTACAAAGGGGGAGATTGTTAAAGCACTGCTCGGTTGAACCCACCAAGCGTTGGTATGTCAAGTTTAGTTCCAAAACTCGAGTCACTTGGGTAGATTACTAAAGTCAACTTTGTTAGGTTAGACTAGGAGCATAGAAATGTTAGGACTTTCTTTAGTTACTCTTGAAAACCTGAAGATGCATTGAAGACAAAACAAAAACATCATCCTTCAGTTCAAGGTTAGTAACTACAAGATTTGACTTATTCCATTTATATATATTTTTCATACAAGTCTTGATTCATTGGAAACATAACATACAAAGTTAAGTTTGTTACATGACTTTAGTATTGGTGACTTGTTCACTATACAATGATTAGACTATTAAAAGGTAAGATATACATTAGCTGCTTCGGCAACTTGAAAGCATATGGAACTGCAAAGTATGATTTATTTATGGACTTCGTGTTTATGACATTGCACTAATTGATAACTTGTTACTATTTAGTGTGTTGAACTTCCGGGTGAATCCAAACCTTAATAAATATGTTTGAAAGCAATTTCAGAAATATAGCTTATAGAAGTAGACATAAGAAACTTATTTAAAAGTCGAACTAGGATTCAAGACCGATCCCAATCCCTGAAAAAGGACCGATCCATGAAATAAGAACGAACCCATGATCGATCCCCTAGTAGGAAGGATCAATTCCAGGACCGATCTTGACTGAATCTAACTTCTTTTAAATTTTGATTGGTCTGTTAACCTTCATGGGGTTTTCCAGATACCGAGAAGTATATGAGTTAGATTGGAAAGTTCATTAAAATGTCAACATAATGATTTAAACATGTGCTAAACTGTAATTTATCAACGTTCTACTATACACCTTTGATACTCAAGGCAAGATCCCAAGATATATATTGTTCAATATCATATTTGGTATCGAATCATATGCTTTCAATTCCTGGAGGTTTGCATATCTCTAGTAAGCTATATTAGTAAAGTACATGTTATGTACTAGCTAATCTTAGTTGTCAGACTATGAGGAAATCAATTATGAGTTGGATATTACTTGGTATTTGTTAATTTTAGAAATATATTATTATTGCATATCTTGAGAATTTTCGAGATCGATAAATAAGTATTTCCAATCAATGCCTTGGTTATAACACTATAAATATGTAGTCATGTATTCTTACAAACTCATCCCAGAACACACCTTCTATAGAGTGTGGAAAAACCAACTTGTTAAATAGTACGTGGATGCCTCACCCTAGTTCCTCGCACACAAGGTTTGAGTTAAGTCGCTCTATTTTGAAAATAAGACCGCTGTGTAGTAACTGTTTGTCGAAGTTCCTATCCTCGTGATGAGTAACCGGAGCAGTTTTCACGACGACTGAACTGCATTTTTTATTTTCAGAATACCAACCTAAGCCAAAGTTTTTGTAAAAAAGATTATGTCTTCAGTTTGATCACTGTTTTGACAAATAAAAATTTAAAATTGTTTTGAACAGATTTCCATCCTTCCGATGGTTTTTCTTTATCTCACTTGACTGTTAATATTCAATAAATTTGATTTTGTTAATTTTCCTTGATTGAAAATTGTGATTATAAACCCCAACATGGTTTCTCTTTTTCTGAATTAGAATGTATTAGTTGAATGCTTAGTTTGAGATGATCAGAATCATCTCTTAATTAAATCCTAATTTTACTCTTTTTTATGGAATGGCTCTTAGGATTCTTTACTTGTAAAAAACCCAAAACTTAAACTGAGAGTTTATTGTTCTTCCTATATAACTTGTTCGGGTTCCAATACTTTTTCTTCACCCTTACGAGCACCAGTTAGAGAGCCTCCACATTTTCCCTTCATTCTTTAAGAGTATTTTTAAGGAAAGAAAAAAGTCTCCTTCATGGGTTTTTATGTTATATATGAAATTCTTTATGTTTGCGAGAATCAATATCTTCACTACGTTCAAGTATATCTTGATGATGATGAGAATCAATGGTTCATGCAGAAGTTATGCTAGTTTCATAACTTAGTGATATGGGTTTCATAACTCTCATGGACGCTCCTCAAGAAATGCGAAGGACTTTTCTTAAGTATTCTTTCTTTAGAAGCAGTAGTTTGTCTATCTATCCTAATCTGTTTTCTTACTTGTTTAGTTATGTTATCTGGTTTGGATTCTTAGTCAAATTCTATTTTCTATTATGTTATTTATGCATGGAGATATGTCATATTAATGGCTAAAACAACTTAGTTGTTTTAAATTTAACTTCACTTATTTGCTTATTGAGTATTTGATTAATTTTTATAAAAAAAAGCTTTTCATATAACAAAGGATTGTAAACGTTCCAAAGCCAGTTTAAACATTGATAACACTTTTCGGAAAGAAATAAGAAACTGAAAACAAGGAGATTGAAAAAAAAAAAAAAAGGAAGAAACTTCATCCCTCTGAGGACGTTAAAACAGTTTTTAAAGTGTATAGTTCCTTGTTAGTTGTAATGTAAAAAAACATTCAATGTAAGAAGAGATTGCATTTGATTCTTGCCGCCAATGATGTCCACAGAAGGGCTCCAAAGAGTTTCTACTCCATTAGACTAGAGAGAGAGTTACGTTGGTAAAAAATAATAATTAAGACTAACAAGTAATAATGATAAATTCAATCCTAATCTCATAAACATGTGCTTTAGATAAGAAAAATTAAACGAAATAAAAAACACGTCAAGAAAGTTATTGTAATAGAGGAAAAAAACAGGAACAAAGTACCATAAACGTAAAGAAGAGTAATTGCCGACAAGACATAATGCCCATCAACTAATTGTCTGTAAAAAATAGATATTCTTAAACAAATTTATTAGTAAGAGGTAAAAGAAAAATATTAATCTAGTCATGCCGAAAATTTAAAAATATAAAGTCAATTCAAAACTTATTATTTTTAATTGAAAATCTTATATTATGGGATAAACATATATACAATCATAATAATGGCTTCCTTGGACATTATCTCTTCCTTGGGAGCTAATATAAAGTAAGTTTATTCAAGTTGGGTTGAGTTTTTGTGTGGATCACTCAGTCGATCATTTTTTTAATATTTGCAGGAAAGAACTACTACTGCTACTGGTGCAACTGGGGGAACCAATACTGCTGCTAGTGCAACTGGGGGAGGAAAGTACAAGGTATTTTCATCACTTCTACTTAAACTTGGGAGTGAGACTTCATTTTCTCGTGGACAATGTTAAGGTATTTCAGTTTATTGTCAACCTGATGTTGTTTTTGTTCTGCAAAAAATGCAGGAAAAGGCCAATCTTGCCTTTCAGTGTGTGTACCAAAAATGCCAGATGTTTAAAACATTGATGAATCCATTAACTATTGTGATATGCTTCCTTAGGATGTACGGGTTGCACGTCTTTGGGTCTGTAGTGGACCGTGTTGGAGATAAAATCAAGGAGTCTGAGAGTTGTGTGAACGATGCTTTTAAAAGACGTCAACCTTGAAGGAAAGAAGGAATAAATTGGATGAAAAATTTTATACTTTAGAAGCTTCTCCTATACATAGTCCATGCTTTTATTATCTATAACCCATATAAAAAGTGATCAAGCTAACCAAACAGACTTTTATAATTATTACACATAACCCGTATAATTATACAATATTATTATATATAACCAAAATATTGGATAAAATATCAAATCCTTTAAAAAAATTTACCTAATTTTAATAATTAAATTTATGTTAATTCTTTGATATAATTGATGATTTTGAAGAATAATCAATACCCTCAATCAATTTTAATGTAATTATGATTGAGAAAAAAGGACATCATTTTAGAAAATGTAAGGATTACAGTTTATTTTGTTTTTAGGAAAAAGTAAGAATTAGGGTTTATTGGTCAATTTGTAAAAATAGCGAGAGAATATTACAAATAATTTGAAGTATACTTTTAGTTTGGATTTAGAAAAGAGTTAGGGTTTATTTTGATTTTGGGGAATTAGATTTAAATTAGATTGTTAGTAAAAAATTAAAACTTGTTTGACTTTTCCTTCTAAATAGTACATAGATGCCTCACCCTAGTTTCTTAAAAACAACTTGATATTAGCTTTATAGGTATCTTGAGGAGTCCTTAAAACACTAAAATCCATTCTTTAGCAGCATAAATATTGTTTTTTCTTAAATATGCAGTAAGAATTATGCTTGCACAACATTTATCATGATTAAAGAATCTATTTTGATGGTTGCTTTTCTGTAATATTCATGTAGTTGAGTTAACATCCACAAAGACGCCAATAGTTGTACTCTTTTTTATCCGTTTCAGGTTTTTGTCCCATGTGATTTTCTTGACAATGTTTTAACGAGGCAACATCTTGCTAACGTTGAATTTTCATTCAAAAATGTAGATATTGTGCTCTTTTCCCTTTGTTCAGATTTTTTCCCATTGAGTTTTACCGGCAAGATTTTATTGAGGCAAATTATTCAACATGGTGGTCATCCAAGGGGAATTGCATAATTCGTCAGTGGATGCCCACATATGATTAAGCCAAATCAACATAACCATCCCCTAGGAATCTGGATGTCCTTTTGAACAACATAAGGTATGCTCACAAATACAGATTTTACCCACTTATTGTGACATAACTGAATCTTGACACTTTGTTGAAGAACCTACACCAACTACTTCAGCAAATCATGCCAAATAGCTGGCAATGCATGTAACAAGTTCTCAATTTATTGAAGAATAATAAAGACGTATCAAGAATATTATTCGAAGATAACATCGCTTGCGTTACCAAAAAGAAGACTTCATTATGTATCAGCTATCTTCAAGAAAACATTACAATCTAGACTAATCCGGGAACCCAAGATACATTATGGTCCGTCCATGGACAACATTTTCATGAGTTTTACGGGTTTAGTGAGCAGTCCGGACTAAGGATTTCTAGCTCGGGCCTGGCCAAGCCCTCTACCCGGACAACCCAACCAAGTCATACCCCTACAAAGAACGAACTGGGAAGAAAAACCCTAATTTGTACATTAGGAAAGTCTATTTAATTTCAGACACCACTTCTTCTCTCGATCTGTGGAAATCCTAAATTCAGACACAGAATCGAGAGTCA
>JAJJMC010033918.1:297802-328606 GCA_023531435.1 Papaver californicum | reverse complement strand
GTTTATACCTTTTTGTGGATGATCATGATGAGCACCAAAAATGGTATCTCATGCTTGTCGATTATTTTATCCTTCTTTATTCTCAGTACCGAGTCACTGATGTTGGTGTGTAAGCTCTTCTAGGTCCAATACATCTTTTAACCCTATTTTGATCTCTTTCTTCTCAGTTTGGATTTCAACATACCTAATGACTTTTATGTAATACACATGGAGGGAGATGACTAAATTTCAGCTGTTTTTTCGAAAACTTAGTGACCATTGAGAAGAAAACACTGGCCATGTTTTCAAACAGAAAAGCAGTGGCAGCCATCATAACGATTTTGTTACAGTAAAACATTACAGAATTTGAAGTTCGAATTCCAAATAAGCTTTGAATACACCTCTATGATGGACTAACTACTATCAAGTACATAATGTAGAATGTAAAGAAAATTAGACATAGTACAATCATGATCGCCACTTTTGGTTCACACAACTCTATATTGGAGAGATTCTGGATGAGGTATTGTCTAATTTGACGTTCTAATGCCTCAACTCTGCTTCTTGGCAATTAGGGTTGCTTTACCACATTCCTCCCCTATTAGCTTTACAGCTTCCAACACTAGCATACCATCTTTCTTCATTTGAGTTCTATCTTAGATTCTCTAAAGTAAGAGTCGTAGATAATCTGAACAATAAATTAAAAGTAGTCTTGCAGCGTGACTCCTTTTTTCGTCTTTCTTTCTTTCTTTCGGTTCTGGAAATGAGGTTATGATGATGGGTTTGATTGTTGCATTGGGTACTTTTGTGTGATAAGGTTCCATGTGTTAGCACCCTGATCCACTATATTAGCCTTTTGCATATTGTCTTTTTCCTGAAACTAATATAATCATCCTTGTAGTTCTATTTCTTTTTTTTATGCTGACTATGGTTGATAGTTGACCTTAAACATTATTTAACCAGAATGATGTTTATTTTTGTGCTTGTTCAAACAGCTGTGGAGGTTGAGTTTACGAGGTCTCAGGTAGTTGCAGCAATCCCAGGAACTTTTTTCTGTGTATGGTATGCTAAACGGAAGCATTGGCTGGCTAACAATGTATTGGGCCTTGCATTCTGCATTCAGGTGACAACTGACCCATGGAAAGCCACGTATAATGTCTTTTCTTTTTTAATATTTGATCTAGGCTCTTAGATTCCTTTCTAGAGACATTACCTTATTTGTTTGTTATCATATATTCCAACTTCCAAGGTGCCTTTTCATTGGTAAATGCGGTTGTTCCTTTATCCTCTGGAAGTTTTATTTTGTTTCTTATGGATGTGATTGCTGCCGTAATCCTTGCATGTTTCTTAATTGGCTATGCAAGAATGATATATGGTATGTGTGTCGGCTTTGGTCACATGTCAGAGGTGTCAAACAACTTAGGAAAATTATAAAATTTTAATTGCTTTCCTTGTAATCGTGAGTATTATCTTTCAGTTAGAATTTAGTATTATATTTCCTTGTAATCTTTTCTATTTCATTTTTATGAGCTGCAATGAGGTTTATAACTGGGGTTGATCAATTTTGCAGGGAATTGAAATGCTTTCTCTGGGTTCCTTCAAAACTGGTGGCATTCTCTTGGTAAGAATATACATCACATACATCAACTAGCTAGTTACTCGTATCACTTTAACCTGTAATATTAGCCTTGTCAAATGCTTTCTTTAATTTGCAGGGTGATCTTGTCTCTCTAGTGTTTTTGTCCTTCTATGATGTAGTTTTTTCCGGTAAACAAATTACTATTGCTTGTCTATGCTGCTTCTAACTGTTTCGAGCTTTGGATGGCCAATTTATTACTTACCACTTGACTGAAATGGATTAAAAATCATAATCTGACTATTCGAATTGGGTTTAGTTTTTTTGCGGATCACAGTGAATATATCATTCTCAGTTGATCATTCTTTTAATATCTGCTCAAACATTGAACTACAATAAATATCACTGTGTTTGTATATGGGACAGCATACCCCCCTCACTTATCTGGTTGCTTATGTGGATGATATCCTTATTATAGACTGTAGAGTCCATTGTGTAGATCTTGACTCTTGCCTGGATTCCCATTAAATTGCTCATAAAAAAAAGGTTAGGATTTATTAGATGTACCAGAGTGTTGTTTATTATTTAATTTCGATTGGGGATTACCATTTTGAAGAAATTGATTATAGAAATTCCTGCCACAACACATCTCCATGTGGCCTGTGGGCGCGATTAGCATTTATGATCTTAGATGTCAATTGTGGAGCTCAACTATTTTCGCATATGAGGCTTTATTTTATGAAGATTATAAAACAGAACAATTCTTGACATGTTTGGGTTCTTGAGCTAATTTTTCTAATTGCAGGTTGGTCTTTTCTTTTATGACATATTCTGGGTATTTTTCACCCCGGTGATGGTTAGTGTTGCAAAATCATTTGATGCTCCTATTAAGGTTCGTATTCCCTACAAATCTAGATATCCCTGTTTGGTTAAACTTGTAGCAGAATATGCATCTTTACATCCCATGTGTTGCAGAATTTAATGCATCTGGTAACCTCGTGCTGACCGAAATACTGTTTTCTTTTCTATTTTGCAGCTTTTGTTCCCGACAGCAGATGCTGCTCGACCATATTCCATGCTTGGACTTGGGGATATTGTAATTCCTGGTAAGTGGTTCACATTTATATTTGTTGTTTCGTGCCATAGTCATGTTAGATCGTGTCAATTAGGTTAACATGCATTACAGTATTTTCTTACCTCAAAAAAGTTATGCCCGGTTAGTGCCTTTTTCCAAATATGTACATGTCGGTTTCCCGTTTAGAGTTTAACAAGTCCCCTTGTTTGCTGGCATTTTTTGTACGTGTCTGTCATTCCTTAGGGTGCTATGGTGAAGACCTCACATTGTTCGTGACCTTGTATCTTCTTAGTTGGATTTTTGTTACGTCATTTTTTTCTTTTGTAATTTAATTTCTTGTACTATAATCTGATGATAAATCTTTCCTTGATTTTCTTTCTGAAGGTATTTTTGTGGCATTGGCACTTCGCTTTGATGTTTCAAGGGGAAAAGAAATTCGATATTTCAATAGTGCATTCTTTGGTTACACCCTTGGTATAGTACTTACTATTGTGGTGATGAACTGGTTTCAGGCTGCACAGGTAACTCACACAACAAGTATTAATTATCCTGTTATTTTTTAATATGTAGAAGCACATTCACCATTGCATTCCCCCTTTTGATCAAATAAGAAAAACCATTGTTTTATATTGTGTTTATCTTATTTGATTTAGTTAGTTTATTCTGTTGTCTTTTTTCTCGTTTCAGCCCGCCCTTCTGTACATCGTACCAGCTGTTATTGGATCTTTGGCTGTTCACTGCTTATGGAAAGGGGAAGTAAAGCAGGTTTGTTTCGAAATCTTCTGTTTAATTTAATGGTTTCCCTTGACTTATGGGGAAACTTCTTCTACATTTATATTCAATATATCCGATTTTGTTTCCTTGAAATATATGTAGGTTAAAACAACTAATTAAGACCAATGAAGCTTCTTATTTTAACTTTTGGTCCTAACTGATAAGTTTTCTGCTTGGTCCCGAACTTTTGAAGTCATACTTTAAAAATTTTGAATGTACTTGGTGCAAATTTCATCCTGGTTGTAGTTGTTGCTACTCTTTCTAATTTTTCTGTGTTCTATGTTTCTGTTGTCATTTGTAGATATTGGCGTTTGACGAATCTAAGACTGCTGCTTCATCTGAAGATGGAGAGTCTAGTAGTAGTCTTGATGATTCCAAATCAAGTAAGAAAGATGAGTAAAGGAGAAAATCAACAGCTTGCCTAGGGAAAAAGATATGAACATTTTTACTTCGGGTACATTACAAGAAAAGGAATGCTATTTGAACTTAACGTTTAGAGAACCCCAGCTTAATGATGCCGACGGGCTCTCGGCTAGACTGACTTATGAAAACTGACAGGAACTCAGTGGTTTAAGGATGGGATGCCATTTTATGTAACAGATTTTGGTATCAAAAAGTAATAATTCGATAATAGTTAATTTATAAAATATGCATTATTGCTCAGCATAGCCTCCCACTATGTTGGATCCATAACATTCCCTTTTCCTGCAATCAAGTACGTATACTCATGTTTTCTGGTTCAATTGTAACAACTTGGCAAGTCCATGTAAGCAGACACAGATGATTCAGTCCGTTTGATAATTGCATGCTCGTAAAAAGCTCAATTTAAACGCTTATGATAAAAAACAGTAAAATAGTGAAAACACGTGGACAACAACGATAATTGCTAGTATGGCACTTATTAATAGTGGTAGTGCTGTTTCGGCAGCATCGGATTTACTCTCGTGTTTGCTAGTATGTCTATATGTATACAAATGGCGGTAATGTCACTTATTGGGACTCGACTCGATGCAATATTAGACCCATGTTCTACCGAACTGAACTAAAAGCGTTTTCTAAGAGAAGAAAGCTGACCTCTTGCTTGCAATCGAGGGTTCCGTCAATCATGAAAGTAAAGGAGTCCAACGTGGATTAGTAATTGTATCCACCGTCAGGAAGCAACAAGCAACGCCGATATCATTAAGTTTCTGATGTATGTCTGGGAAGCGTTGTTGGATATTATCTCTATAACCCTGTCCCCGATCCCTCCTAGTAGAAATAAAATCTTACGACGAAGTTACTAACAAGCAATCATACTCACCGTCAGGAACTCAGGGCGTAACGATAATCACCAGACCTAAGGGCGTTCTTTCCTCTTTTCTATAAGATAGATTAGTCTTATGGTTTGATCGATTAGGGATATTTTTCTTTTCTGTTCCAAACTAGGGATTTGTACAATTTCTTAGTTAGAACAAAGATAATGGCAATGAGAAGGGTTGCAAACCACGTATCTCAGAGGCTCTTGAGAACAGGAGGAGGACCTGGAAGCGTGAGAAACATTTTCTGGTCTGCTAACACTGAAACGGTCGGTCTGGCAAACTTTCTCTTCTTTGATTTCTTTTCTGAGTCATAAGTTTTTAATGTTGTATACTGTTGCATGAAGTTTGATAATCTCGTCAATGTTTATCGTATGCAGTATGAAGCTAGGGCCAAAAATCTTTTGAAAGCTGAAGATGAAATTATTAAGAAAGGAAGCCCTCAGCTTATTGAGGAATTTAGGAAATTCAAAAATACATACGAGTATGACGAGGTAAATGCTTCTCTTATATATCCACTTGCTGTTTTTTAATGCGATTGTTACGTTTACAGTCGAAAGAGAAAGAGTGATTTTGACAGATGAAAGGTTCAAGCAGTAGCTTCACTTTTATCTTGTGGATTGTTATGTCATGTTGAGCACTAGCACTTAGGAACTCATGATTAAATCATGTCTTTCTTCAGAAAATTAGTGGCGAGTCTCTTGCAGATACCGGTGCAGGTGCTAAGCCGACGGGCATTACGTTAGCTGTCGCGATTGCAGTTGTATCTTATTGTTTTTCTTTAAAGCGTTTGATACCAAAATATGAAAAAAGGGCAAATCCATTACCCCCAACACCTACTATTTGTCGGAGAAAATGAACTTATAAATGTTTTGTTTTTAGTCTTGATAGGAATGAACCTTAGGACCAAAGAGTCACTAAGGGACACTAGCTCATTTTCACTTTTGTGAATGAATCTTTAGTCCCACATTGGAGAAACTAAAAATGATTCCTCTTTATTACCACAAAAATTGCATCTAAGGGAGGACCCTTAGGGTTTAGAAGCTTTTGTGGTTGGGGGAGGACTAAGGCAATGGGCTAGTTAGAGCAAACATATTTTTCACACATGTGCGGTGCTTCGCACGCACGCTTGTGGTTGCGGCTTGCGGACTTGACTGTGGCTACTGCTGTAGGAATGAGTATGCTTGCGGGTGCGGGCGTAGCTAAGGTTGCGGGCCAACCAAGACTTACGTTTTTTGAACATAAACTTTTTCATTAAAATTTGTTCTAAATGTGGGGGCGTCTGACCCTGCGAGTATAACTCTTGTCTTAATGGAAAATAAATTTTGCCCGTTTTATTACCGTTCAAAATTAAATTTCACACTTAATTTTTTGATTAAATATAAAACTTATTCTCATTTATTACTGCGCTGATTTCACTCCATCTTTGCCTATAAAAGAAAAGAGAATTCTTTATTTCAAAGTACTCCAGAGCAGGCTACTATCCCTAGCTCTTTTCCCCTCTTCTTGCTTTGTTTTGCGCACATTGCTTGTTTATTTCCCTTCCCTATCAATTGATGTTGAGTTCGTTTGAGGGTGATTTGTATTGTGCTTATAAAAATCATAACGAGCAGTTCTATCCTAAACACATCTCCACTGTTGGGGTATAATATCTCTCATTCTTGAGGAGTACCCGTGGACTATTGTGTTAAGGACAATTTGCTGAGCAGGTGGCTCTGTCCATTGTGTGTTTATAAATCAGAGATTTCTTAACCTTAACCATTTCTTCTGTTTGGTGCTTTTCATTGTTGCAGAACCAACAATCTTAACACAATATATATTTCTTCTGTAACAATGGCTAAAAGTGATGTTGACAGACCACAAAAATTCAATGACAAAGATTTCAAAAGATGGCAATCCAAGATGTTGTTCTTTCTGAGTTTTCACATGTTGGATGAATTGGTTCTGAAACCTTTTGATGAGACTTTGAATGATGCGGGAAATGAAAGAGAGTTAGAAAGTTGGGGTAGATAGAACTATATGGTTAAAAATCACATTCTGAACTGTTTAGAAGATGCTCTGTATGATTTCTATAATGCTAAAGAAAACTTTTCTGCGTTTAACTTATGGGCTGCCTTAGAAGCAAAATATGAAGCGGAAACTGCTGGTAGTAAGAAGTTTTTGGTTGCCAGGTTCCTGGAATACAAAATGACAAATGACAAATCTGTGGTTGACCAATTCCTTGAACTTCAGCGCATTATCAATGAAATTATTGCTGAAGGTATGGTGATAGATGAAACGTTTCAAGTGTTTGTTGTGATTGAGAAATTACCATCTTCATGGTCTGAATACAAAGGAAGATTGAGACATGAAACTGGTGAAGTCAGTATGGTTGAATTTGATAAGAAGATTCAAGTGGAAGAATTGCTGTGCTCCAAAGACAAGAACGTATCTTCCGCAAGGGACATGTCAAACAGAGCTCATGTACTTGAACACAAGTCTTCCAATACTGAAAAGAGCGACCGCAGCAACCGCAAGAAAGGTACTTTTCCGAAACCCAAATCTAGCATTGGTAAAATTAAAGATGCGTGTTATGTTTGCGGAATTCTTGGCCATATGACAATGTATTGTAAACGTAAGGACTTTAATAACAAGAAAAATAATGCTAATTTGGTTGAGAGCAACAAGAACGAGTTTTCTGGCACGGTGTCTGAAGTCAATTTTGTAACCAATGTGAGAGACTGGTGGGTAGACTATGGTGCTACCAAACATGTCTGAGGAAACAGAGATATGTTCACCTCCTATCATAAGGTAGGGGAAGGGGAGAAACTCTACAGGGGTAACTCGTTCGCAACACAGTTTGCGCGAAAAGGCAAAGTTGGGCTGAAGCTCACTTCTGGCAAAACTCTCACATTTAATGAAGTTCTTCATGTTCCGGACATCTACAAAAATCTTGTATCTTGTGGTGTTTTAGATGATAAGGGTTTTAAACTTGTTTTTGAATCTGGGAAAGTTATTGTCACTAAGGGTAAGGACTATGTAGGAAAGGGTTATAAGACTGAGGGTCTTTACAAACTGAATGTAACCTCTGCTGAAATGAATAAAATTGATTCTTCTTATGTTTGTGTGTCATTGAATGTTTGGCATGGTAGACTTGGACATGTAAACTATAAGTCAATGAATAAACTGGCTAGCATAGGCTGCATACCCAAATTTAGTTTGAAAAATGAACATAAATGTGAAATATGCATAGAATCAAAATATGCTAAAAACTCTTACAGGAAAAATATTCATAGAAATTCTAAACCCTTAGAATTAATTTATTCATACCTAGTTGACATAAAATCAGTTCAAACTAGAGGTGGTATGAAATGGTTTGTCACTTTTATAGATGATTATACGAGGTATTGTCATATTTATTTACTTAAAGGTAAGGATGATGCCTTAGAAGCCTTTAAGATATATAAACTAGAGTTGAAAACCAAATGAGTGTTACCATTAAAACTGTTAGGTCTGACCGTGGTGGTGAGTATGTAATTCCTATAGGAGATTTTTGCATAGAACACGGCATTATGCATGAATTAACTCCTCCTTATTTACCACAATCTAATGGTGTGGCTGAATGGAAAAACCAAACCCTTAAGGAGATGATGAATACAATGTTAATTAGTTCAGGACTACCTGCAAACTTGTGGGGGGAGGCCGTCCTTTCAGCTTGCTATGTCTTGAAGAGAGTACCCTTTAAAGGATCAGACAAAACTCCATATGAGTTATGGAAAGGTAGACAACCTTCATATGCATACTTTAAAGTGTGGGGATGTTTGGCTAAGGTGTCCATTCCACCTAAGAGAACCAAGATAGGACCCAAAACTGTTGAATGTGTCTTCATAGGGTATCCTGAACATACTACTGCATATAGATTTATGGTTGTAAGTTCTGAAATTTTTGAAATTGGTGTGAATACTATTATGGAATCTAGGGATGCCGTGTTCTTTGAAAATATTTTTCCTTTGAAATCTGAATCTCGCATGATATGTGTTGATCCCCTAGATGTTCCTTCCACTAGTCATACATTACCTTTAGAGTAAGATGATTTTGAATTTGAGGCTAGAAGAGGTAAAAGACTTAGAACTGAAAAATCTTTTAGGCCAAGCTTCATAACATGCCTAGCCAAGACTGATCAACAGACTTACAGAGAAGCCATAACTTCTTCTGAAGCTCCATGGTGGAAAGAATCTGCCATTAGTGAAATGGATTCCATTATACAAAATGATACTTGGGAGATTGTTACCTCTAGGGTGTAAACCCATAGGTTGTAAATGGATCTTCAAAAGGAAACGTAAAGTAGATGGAACTGTGGAAAAATACAAAGCTAGACTAGTAGCTAAAGGCTATAAACAAATAGAAAGTGTAGATTTCTTTGATACTTATTCACCTGTTACGAGAATTACTTCCATTAGGAACTTAGAGATACATGAAATAGATGTAAAAACAACTTTTCTAAATGGTGAATTAGATGAAGAAATTTATATGGACCAACCTGAGGGATTTGTAGTGAAAGGTTGTGAAAACAAAGTATATAAACTGAAAACATATTTGTATGGTTTGAAACAAGCACCTAAACAGTGGTATGCAAAATTTGATCATGTGATGATTTCTAGTGGTTTTAAAGTAAATGAATCTGACAAGTGTGTTTTATACTAAACTTGTGAATGATGCCGGTATGATTATATGATTGTATGTTGATGATATGCTTATACTTGGTACAAACATGGATGTAATTAATTCCACAAAGAGCATGCTAAATGAGAACTTTGACATGAAAGACTGAGGCCCCGCTGATATGATCTTAGGGATGAAGATTAGAAGAAATTATAATGGATATAGTCTTAGTCAATCTCATTATGTTGAATCCGTGCTTAGAAAATATAACCAGTTTGATTGTAAACCTGCTTGTACTCCTTATGATCCTTGTTGTAGACTCAAAAAGAATAAGGGTAATGGAGTTTCACAACTTGAATATTCACGTATCATAGGAAGTCTGATGTATTTGATGAATTGTACGAGAGTAGACATTGCTTATGTTGTGAGTATGTTAAGTAGGTATACATGTAATCCAGAGCAGGAGCATTGGGATGCACTTATTAGAGTGTTAAGGTACTTGAAGTACACTTTGAACTTTTGTTTAAGTTATGAGAGATACCCTGCGGTCCTTGAAGGATTTTGTGATGTAAACTGGATATCAGACTCAGAGGAGTCTAAGTATACGAGTGGATATGTTTTCGCTCTAGCATGCGGGTCTATATCTTGGAAGAGTTCCAAACAAACTTGTATAGCTCAATCCACCATGGAATCAGAGTTTGTTGCGTTAGATAAAGCAGGAGAGGAAGCCGCTTGGCTAAGATGCTTTTTAGAAGACATTCCTCTTTGGCATAGGCCTGTGCCAGCTATATCTATACATTGTGATAGTCAAGCTGCAATAGCTAATGCTAAAAACAACAACTATAATGGGAACTCTATACACATTCGTAGAAGACACAATTCCCTAAAACAACTAATCTCAACTGGATTTATTTATGTTGACTTTTGTGATGTCTATGGAGAATATCGCGGACCCTTTGATGAAAGGCTTGTCCAAAGAGATAGTTAGTAATGCATCGAGGGGGATGGGGCTTAAGCTCATCAATTAAACTTGCCATGAAGGATACTCAACCTTGATGACTAGAGATCCCAAGATCAAGGTTTCGAATGAGACAACTAATTTGTGGTGGGTTAAAGGAAACACTATCAGAGAATTTCATTCTTTGTCCCTTCCCTATGGTGTAGACGTGATAGTGTGACTGCATGTGAGGATGACTTTTTATTAAGTCTTAATGAGTTTTATAGTTTCAATTTAAGATTGAAGTGGGGTGTAACAATAAACACTCTTGATATAACTCACCTATCTGAATGAGGAAGTGGTCGCTTCCTATGAGAATTGATCTGATTCTCTAGAGCATTCTGAGAAACAAGATACGTCCAGGGACAACGGCACGAACTTGACAGCACCTAGAGAGATATCACGCGTGGAAGTTATTGATGAACTACACCAAACGATGGCAGTTCAAGACATCGCGTTCACAGTCCATCAAGTAGTTCCGGTAATTTCTCACTAAGCAAAGGTTCAAGACCTTATGGACACCTATTGCCTAAGTGGTATTTCTCGCTTTCTAATTTTCATCGGGTTTTCATTCATGTGGGGGATTGTTGGAGAAAATGAAGTTATAAATGTTTTGTTTTTAATCTTGGTGGGAATGGACCTTATGACCAAGTAGTCACTAAGGGACACTAGCTCATTTTCACTTTTGTGAATGAACCTTTAGTCCCACATTGGAGAAACTAAAGATGATTCCTCTCTTTATTACCATAAAAATTGCATCTAAGGAAGGGCCCTTAGGGTTTAGAAGCTTTTGGTTGGGGGAGGACTAAGGCAATGGGCTAGTTAGAGAAAACATACTTTTCACACATGTGCGGTGCTTCGCACCGAAGCACGCACGCTTGCGGCTGTGGATGTGGCTGTGGCTGTGGTTGCGGTTGTGGTAGCGGGTGCGGGTGTGACTATGGCTACTGCTGCGGGAATGAATATGCTTGCGGGTGCGGGCGTAGCTAAGGATGCGGGCCAACCAAGACTTACGTTTTTTGAACATAAATTATTTCATTTAAATTTGTTTTAAATGTGGGGGCGTCTGACCCGGCGAGTATAACTCTTTTCTTAATGGAAAATAAATTTTGCCCGTTTTATTACCGTTCAAAATTAAATTTCACATTTAATTTTTTGATTAAATATAAAACTTATTCTCATTTATTACTGTGCTGATTTCACTCCATCTTTGCCTATAAAAGAAAAGAGAATTCTTCATTTCAAAGTACTCCAGAGCAGGCTATTATCCCTAGCTCTTTGCCCCTCTTCTTGCTTTGTTTTGCGCACATTGCTTGTTTATTTCCCTTCCCTATCAATTTTTGTTGAGTTCGTTTGATGGTGATTTGTATTGTGCTTATACAAATCATAACAAACAGTTCTATCCTGGACACATCTCCACTGTTGGGGTATAATATCTCTCATTCTTGAGGAGTACCAGTGGACTATTGTGTTAAGGACAATTTGCTGAGCATGTGGCTCTGTCCATTGTATGTTTATAAATCAGAGATTTCTTAACCTTAACCATTTATTCTGTTTAGTGCTTTTCACTGTTGCAGAACCAACATTATTTCTATTCTTATTTTTATTCTTCAAGATTCAGTGCAGCTACCTGCTCCTGTTTGTTATTGTTTTAATAATGCTTTTTCTTTGTTGTTGCTGAAGAAGCTCAGAGACTTTCTACCGAGTCGTGCCAATTCCTAAGTGATGTGGTTAAGGTCAGGGGACCTGGTTCTGAGTTAAGCCTAAAGCGCCATCTGCTAAGTTATACAAGGTACTTATGTTAGACCAATTAATACAGTGGGGAGTGTTTACTGTACCACTATGTAAAACCTGTTAACTTTTTGTCACTATGTTTTGATTGTACCTTCTTTGGGCAATGCCATGTGCTAAGTTATGTAAGCTATCTAGACCCACAAATACAGTCTGAGTGTTTGTGAAACCTCTTGGTAATGTTTCTAGCCATTGTCATTGAGTTTTCATGTTTTTCACTAATTTGAATATCTGGGGATGCTCTGATATATATATATAGTTGTGGAACCAGGATTTCAAAATGGGGAGACGATTTTTTTTGTTTGTTCCTTTACAACTCAGTCAATGTCTATTCCTACCATAAAAATATTAATCTCTCTATCCCCAATAAGCACCAAAGTGTAGTCTCCTTTCTTGTTATGCTTTTTGACAGTGTTCCGTACCTTCCAGTAAAGCAGAAAGTTATAGCATTGGGAAGCAAATCCGTATTTGTTACAATTGCATAATTCTAACAAATCCCAAACTCTAGAAAATTATTAACTAGTTATAGGCAGTAACAAACTAACAATTTCGAATATCAATATCAATCTTAGAAATATATTAATGAGAGACATATTTTTTGTGTCAAAATTGTTCTCAATTATCTATTTTGTTAGGGCTCGATTGTATATTTTTTGTGTTATTTTATGTGTTTGTAGGTATTTTTGGGAAATAAACATTTGTGAAAAAATTGGTTCAAAAAGTTTATAAAGGCACCCGAGGAAAATTAGTAAAGGCACCCACCATATTGATAAAAGCACCCCACGGTTGGATAGGGGCACCCCTTTTCTCTTTGATTTGAAAATCGAAAATGGCGGGAAATATTCTTACGCGTGAGTAAAGTTCTGATTTGTTTGGGAAACAATTTTTAAGGAATAAAAAAGAGATTTCGATATATATATATATGAAGTAACAACCACAACACGTCATTAAGAGTATATCTTGCCGAGAAAAATGGCTGAAATTTCATGTGTAAGCCGGAAACTGATTACTTTCTGTTCTTTTTACCCAAGATGGATATTGAATAAAACGAGTTTTCTTTTTTAGCCCTGAAAATTTGAGAATATATGTTTAAATGCCCCACAAAAATAAGTAAATACATCTAAAACATATAAAATGCAGTTACTCTGGGTGTGAAATAAGCTATTGTCATTCCTGACTACCGAAGTCCGAAGATTGACCAACAAATTGGACTTGGGCCTCTAACCTTAGTTCGGCTATTGATGAATGACTTGTTCAACTGATATGTGCCTAGCATTTAACCAACCGGGCAACCATATACTTTGACCTGCATTGGATGTTGGTCAATTCATTGATTTCTTATAGGATTGAGAAAAACTCGAGATAAAGTTGGATTTGGATCGAATATTTAATTCCAATCGACTTAGGAGGAGTAATTAGGGTTTGACAGACGTATATAAGCTAAACAAATAAAATAAAATAGGGAGGAGAGGTCGTCCAGAAAAATCAGGGAAGGAAATATCTTAGAGATTTTTGATCCTGTTGGGTAGAAAAGAGGTGTTTGAATCAATTAAACGGATATAGAGGATTGGGGGAGGTTACAGAGCTAAAAACAAGAGTTAGAGGCGAGTTCTTCAGCAACAAGGGAGCTCGCTGCAGTTTATCGAGGAAGAAGAAGAAGATGCAACAAAGGGAAACCGTCGTAAATACCATTTCAAATCAAATCCTTTAGCAACAGAACCATTCCAGTACCGTGACAAAACATAGTCTACATCGATTAAAAATGTTGCAGATTCTTCGTGTTATTTGTTTTGTTGTTTTTCTTATTTTCAAGCATTTTTGAGCCATGTATCAATCTTTTGAGAGTGTTTTGAGCATGATGATCTAAACCCAATCACTGGGACAATGGAGGTAGCTATATTTCATGAATGAATGGTAACTATTTTTGATTCTTTATGACTTTGCATTAGTTTTAAATTGATTTATGATTTTTACTAATTAGTTGTGATTTTGTTTGATGGTGTATGCTAGGACTTAAGAGCTTTTGATGCACCATGCTTACGATATACAATTAATATTTTAGAAATATACTTTGGCAAAGAAATAGAGTCAATAAAAGAGCTATAATTGTTAAGAATCATTGTAGGAATCACTCAAAAGTGATTTTGGTGGAATCCCGAGTCCCAGTTTCTCCCAATTTTGTTAGAATCTTTTAAGAATTTGCTACTTTAAATCATAATTAGGTATAAAAGATCTTCAGAAGTCTCAGCGAACGAACACATTTTTACCACTTTTCTAAAACGATTAATTAACTCTCAGTCAGAATCAAACTCAAACGAGAACCAAAACCCTAGAAGGCTAGAAAACAGTTCACAACATTAAGTTCTTTCAAATTCCGTAAAACTAAGTAAATATCATGAAACAAAATAATAACTAATTAGGTATTGGTCTTGTGGATGATAATAAGAATTATAGAAGGAAAATCCTTACCTAATACTTAAAAGATAAGTGATCTTGTGAAAGATAATTGCATTGAATTATAACTAAGTAGCTAACTCTTCACCATTTATTTTTATCTGTTCCGTGGACTAAATTGCTATGCTTGGTGGACTAAACTGACGAGCTTGGTTGACCGAACTGATAATTTTTATTTTGGATAAGGTAAAATCCTAACTAGGTGATGCTTTGTATGAAAGGGGATGGGGGGGGGGGGGGGGGTGTACAACCAGGTTTAGTCAAAAGATTATTCCACCTGAGTTTATACCTCTGTAGACGTGGTTCATGATTAGTGTTTAATTTAAATGCTATTAATGTCGAATTCATACTTGTTTTCGAAGGATTTTTTGCATTTTACATTGTATTACTCTCGTTACTATTTTAGTCTCATGTTATGTGAATCATACAAAATTAGTGGAAATTGACCTAAAACCTCTAAAGAAATGAAATATTATAGGTGTGGAAGAACCTAAAACCAAGTGGAGCGACGAATATTCAATAAAAATGGAGAGAGGGAGCAAAACAGTTTGCTTGGTCTACATGGACCAAGCATATCAGGAGTTGCTACCTCCTTCTTGTAAAGAACGAAAATATGGTTTTAACGTGTCAAGATTCGCTCAGTTCCGATACAAAACAAAGAAATTGTGAACAAAACACTGAAACCAACTTGAATTTGTTTCGAATGACAGGAATACTAGGTACTTCCACGATATAGCTAATTATAGAAGAAGAAAAACTTAGATTAAAAGTTTACAAAATAGCTTAGGCATTTGTCTTACAGATAGAACTGACATATCATGTAATTTGAAAGACCACTTCATTGCTATAAGTAGAAGTACTATGCCTCATATCCCTTTCGACATTGAGGGTGATATTCAGCCTAGCATTACTTCAGAAAACAATGGGCAATTACTTAGAATGCCTTATGATGAGGAGATTAGGAGTATAATGTTTCAAATGAAGCATTGGATCCCCTCGGGCCCTATGGTTTCCTACTTGGATTTACTCATAAAAAAGAATTTATTCATCAGGAATGCTATGAAGTCTTGAAAGACCATTGGATTTCAACCAAGATTTACTATTTAAGTGTAATCGTATGATCTGTGTTGGGTCTTTTCCTTCAATGTAATGCTATGAATTTTCCTTTTAATGAAATATTATTACAATACCAACAACATCAAACCATTCCAAAAAAGAAGTCATCAATATTTAATTGTACAACCATGATAACTCTTACTTTTTCTTCTTCTAGCAGAGCGAGTTATATTTTTTAGGTATAAGTCGTTATGGTATATAAATGATAACATGATAACTCTTAGTTGTAACAACTTGTTCAGAGACATCATGGTTGTTGTTTTTGTTTTCGACCATGATGACTTTTTATAACCCGATTCATGAAAAATCCTCATGCATGGTAAAAAATAAATTATAAGCTGTCATGGTCTTAAACTACCGACTACGATGACTTATATCCTGTGACTTTGTATTTTTATGATGATTCGATAAATTCAACCAAAAAATCGAACATGCCTAATTAACCAAGGGCAGTTTTATCATTTATAAAAAAATAATTAGTTATAGGGTCTTTGAAAAATTGAAATTTACTTTAATTACCATATTTTGTTTTTTCGATAATCCCATTTAAAACAGGCAACCCCAATTAAACCAGGTTATTCAGTTTGTCTTACGGTAAAGAGTCTTGCAAAAACCTACACTAGTTCAGTCTTGGGCAACCCGCCCCTAGATAGTTGTCTAGGCTGTTTTCCTTTTCTTGGGATCGTCTTGGATCATAACTGTAAATTTTGATCATTCATCAGAAAAGAAGAAAGAGAGAATATAATTAGGGTTTTCAGAATTGTATGTGAAACAAACCTATCAGTATATCGAATCTAATTACCAGGTATGTATCTATCTATCTCTCTTTCTATAATAATTTAACTGCGAGTAGAAATTTTTGGACAAAGATAAAAATTAATAGACAGGAAAGCTTACCTACTCAGTTGCGACAAAAGTTTGAGGTTAAATTTGATGATGGAACGGGGTTTGCTGTATTTTACTAGTGTTATGAGGAAACCACCTCCTTAAGTAGATTTGGAATCTACGCCTGTTTCTGAAAGAAGCCTGATATAGGGGCTCCAATATCAATAGAGGGGCTCCTCTAGGAGGCGAGGTGACCCAATTTCCCGTTAAGGGATGTCCTAGGGGTAAAGTTAAATGTCCATTTTACCCTTTACCCAATAAAAAAAAGACAAATTTGTCCTTTAATTAAAATCTTTCCATCTCCTCCATATCTTCTCCTTCTCCATTTTAATCAAATTTCTCCATCGAATCAAAATTTTATCGTCGATTAAACTCCCAATTTCGTGATGAAGAATACTAATAAATGTGTAGAAAGTAGTAGTGATGACAATCCGGATAAAACTAAACAAGCTAATAAGGATTTTGGGTTATAGAGGGAATTTACGGTTGGGTTCGAATGAAAAACCCAACCGTAACTGGTTTGTTCTTCATGTTACGGTTGGGTTCGAATGGAAACCCAACCGTAAATAATTTATTCTTCATATTACGGTTGGGTTATTAAACAAACCCAACCGTAACTTCAAATGTAGGAGATGAAGATTCAATTAAGATTTACGGTTAGGTTTTCAACCAAACCCAACCATAACTAATCTTTAAACCTCAATCGTAAAATTAGATAAATCGATTTTAAGATTTTTCATTTCTATCTTGTAAAGAATTGAAAGACGAAGCTAACCAAAAAAAAATAAGGTCAATCGGACATCGTATGAAGGAGTTATGATCAAAACGATGAAATGTATCCTGGAATACTTACGGTTGGGTTCGCCAATAAAACCCAACCGTAAATTTGAGATTCTTGGGCTTCATTGAGCCCAAATTTACGGTTGGGTTTATTGGCGAACCCAACCGTAACTATTCCTGGATACAAATAGATTTCATCGTTTTGATCATAACTCCTTCATACGATGTCCGATTGACCTCATTTTTTTTGGGTTAGCTTCGTTTTTCAATTCTCTACATGATAGAAATTAAAAAATCTTAAAATATATTTATCTAATTTTACGATTGGGGTTTAAAGATTAGTTACGGTTGGGTTTGGTTGAAAACCTAACCGTACATCTTAATTAAATCTTCATCTCCTACATTTGAAGTTACGGTTAGGTTTGTTTAATAACCCAACCGTAATATGAAGAACAAATTAGTTACGAAATCTGGGCAAAAATGATGTTCTTCGGTGTTCTTGGTGTTACGGTTGGGTTCCACATGAAACCCAACCGTAAGTTTCTCTGAACAACAAAAAATCAATCTTTCAAATCGTGATTTCATCAAATTTGAGCCATAAAAAGATCAAGAGTATAAGTTAGAGGTATACTCAATGCTACTATGGTTTATTGAATCAAAATCTAGGGTTTAAATTTTTTTTTTTTCTTAAATTTCATCTAGTTTTTCTTCCCACCAAACACAAATTCAAAAGAATTTTTTTTTCAAATCATTTGATTAAGTAAAAGATTATGTTTAATTAATCATGATTAGCTTAATTTTTTAATTAGTTAGTGTAATTAAAATTAACTAATCAGGGATGGTTTAGGCATTGTGAAAATATTATGGATAAGGGGTTTTTGAGTTTTACTTCATAATGTTCCTATTTCGTCTTTTTATTGGAGCCCCTCTATTAATGTTGGAGCCCCTATATCAGGCTTCTTCTGAAATCAGGAAATAGGAAAAATTGGGGACTGCATATGATGTGCCTATCCAATCGTCATGGCTATAAGATGTGATACAATAATATTAGCTGCCCACCTGATTTGCATTTGGCTTATACCTTGAATTGCACACACTTGACTTGGTAAATAATTATAATGTTTGAATTATGCTTTAATATTCTTGCTAATTCAGAAGATGGCACTGAGAGTTACAAGAAGACTACTAACTCAGAGGCTCTCCATGGGAGTTTCCAGGAACTTTAGTGTGAAAGCAGTATCTTCTGAAAATGTTCAGAAAAAGGTGAGCTACTTACTATTTTGACCCCGAAGCTTTAAAGTGATGCTAAACTATGCCGAGCTAGTTGTTGGGTCTGAAAATGCTAGCTGTAAACCTGATTTTTTAAATCCTAATTTCCTGTTATCGTGTTCATGCAGCTATTGGATGAATCTTCATGAGAAAATGATTTTGGCAGAAATAAGGGATCTTACGGCTTATGCTGAGGACAATATTGTAATGCCCTTGTCAGACATTATTATATGTGAAGCGTGATCCCAATTGTAGATTAAATGTCTTTGTCAGGCTTTTTGGGAACCACGTCCTGTCAAAGAAAAAATTAGGTACTTAAATCAAGTTACCATTGTGTCTTTGTTTGCCATATTTATGGCGGGTGACATCATCTATTGCGTAAGAACTGGCAAGCCAACTTGGTATTCTTTTTCCATCTATCGCTAAAAAATTGGCATGGCAAGTTCTTTTTCTCTTGTCTGTATTCTATCTCTCTTCATATTGTGCTCACTATGTAATTTGTTTTAGCTACATTTTCATTTTATGATGCTGATTAGAGCTGGCTCAATATTCCCTTATAACCTATTTTTAGTTAGGCATTCACGGTGACATGCTTTGTCCCTGCTGTCTTTGTACGATTCTTTTCGATGAGTTTTTATGTCTCTGGTGATGCTCCAATATTTGTTCTTGATGTCATTCTTACACATGTTGCAGGTGGTGGTGCTTTAATCATCTTATGGGATGGGTTATGTCATGTCCCCTGGGTGTCTCCTGGTTTCCGATTGAGGCCTAAAGCTAGGTATTAAC
Organism: Papaver californicum; assembly: GCA_023531435.1. NCBI lineage: Eukaryota > Viridiplantae > Streptophyta > Magnoliopsida > Ranunculales > Papaveraceae > Papaver > Papaver californicum. Next base: position 309,188 of record JAJJMC010033918.1, on the reverse strand, counting down.
TACCTATTAAGTTATATAAGGGTTATGTTTGACAAAGTAACTATTATTATTATTTAAAGAATTTTATAGGTATTTATCTCTGCATCTTCTTTTCTTACTAATATATTTGTACTTCTGTGGTGATACAGTTGTTGGTGTACTCTTATAAGAATTCTTGTTGTGTGTTTATCTCTTTTTTCTTTTGTTTGAATTTTATCTTGGGTGTCCCTAACCTGCGCACTGTGTCATATATAGTTTCCATGGTCTGAGTTTATGCACAATACATGCCTTTACATACTGCTCACATGCGAACCGCATGTGACTTTTATGCGTGGACGTTCTTTACATTTTCATTATGGGAATATTCATTACATACCAATTTGGTATCAGACGTAATAAGAGTCGAAAGATTCTAATCTAGGGGATAGCTTTGTCCTTTTTATATCTTATATATAAGTATAATCTTCTAATTTCTAGGCAACTAGCTCTTGAAAGAGTATTCGAGGAGGATGGGTGGGTATTCTTCAAAAACCTGGGTATCCGGAGAGACAGAGCGCTGGATCCTCAGAAAGGTCAAGCAAATGAAATGAAAACGCCCCGAGACATTAGGTCAAAGAGAGCGAGTTTAGGACTTCTTTTTGGCGCTCTACTGCAGACCCTCACTTTTATTACTAGTAGTATCAGGCCGGTTTTAATGAAGCTTATGATGCAGGAAAAGTTTCCTGCATTGGGATATAGACATTGGTGAGTCCCTTTGCTTTGTGTACTCTTTTGGTGCAGTCACTCCGTTAGGAACTTGGGAAGGCTTCAGACGGCTGGTATACTTACTGATCGATCCATGTAATTAAGTCAAGTCGGGTGGTAATCGAAGGGCTCGCTTTACCACAAGGGAGGAACTGGTCGAACTGCTTCAATCAACCTTGGTCTTTCGTCAGGGAAGGGGTTGAAGGGTAGAGCTTAGTCTCTAGATCGTGTCTCCGCTCAGCTGACAGGCAGGAGAGAATTCATTAATAAGCCAGCCAATATCTGGGATCCTGTCGATATGTGTGTAGCGAGTCAAATCTGGTAATTAACCAGCGATACCCAGACAATCTCATCTGTTACATGTCGAGTACATATAATGCGCAATGCCAAAGTTTACCACAAGGAAGAGTATCCTGCGTTATGATATGTAAGTGGTGAATCAAAAACTTGTAATGAATAATGGTTACGACTTACAATAGGCATTACATGGAACAATCTCATCTGTTACATGATGAGCATAATGAGCGACCCACGTTTGAAAAGCTGGGGCATCGCGATATATACCAGGAGGAAAGTTTCTTGCATACAAATATGTGAGTAGTGAATTAAATTATCAAAAGTACATTGGTATGTTTTAGTTAGTATTAGATCCGGTAATCCCAAATTTCATGGTTATGGAAATATACTAATCAAAGAATTTAATGTACAATATATCACAGTGAGATTCTAGGCAGAAACACTCCAGATAAGGAGGGACTGACAATTCCTAAGCAAAATAGAAGAAAAAGAGAAAATGTGCTCTTATGAAAAACCATACTAAAATCTTGGGGCTCTTGCAGATATAGATATAGAAGCGACGAGAGCTCTGCTCATTTGCTTTTGGGCACCAAAAATGTGTTGGAAAATATCTTCGTTACCGGTTCCTCCATAATACAATTTGGTAGTATATCCACTGACTCGTTACAACTTTTTGTAACAACGATTTTGTCTATGTATTATATCTCGTAATACCAACTCCAAAACAAGAAAAGAAGAATAGAAAGAGAAGATCAATCTAAAATAAAACAAACAAAACTTATATGGACCGAGATGAGTAATCTCTTTTCTTAAGACGTTATTCGTCTCGTATATATGCTGTAACGGTTTCATAGCAGTACGTCTCCCTTTCGTTATTAACACAACATTGAAATAACAACAAAAACAGCGAACGCAATCCAATGTAGTACAAACTCTTCTTTAACTCTTGAGCACAATATTACTATATTTTTCTAGTACTAGTTTATGATTCTAAAAACCTTTGTATGCAATGAGAATGAGTGGAGTTTATATAATCTAAAGGAAACTCTTTAAAAAATCCTTACATAGAAAGTCAAATTCTTTAGGATAAGACAATTCAAATTGAAAGGGTTTAAATAAATGGACACATCAATTCACAACAAGTTAGTTCACATTTCAATTTTAACTAAATGATATATATTTCTATTCAAAATTCTGACATTTTCCAATTCTTAGCTCTTTGAAAGTGTTTGTTGGGTGTAGTGCCAAGGTAAAAATTGGAACCACATTTAAAAAGAGGGGGTAGCTTTTGAATTTACGTGGAAGACAGTGAATTAAGGGCTCAATAAGAATCATTTCGTCAAACATTGTACAGTAAAAATTAAGAACCAGAAAAAGATTATGGCCGTAGGTAAGTAGGCTGCCTTCTTGATTTTCCCTGATGTCAACAGTTGAAATGTTGAATTCCCAAGGAAATAAAGAAAGATTTCCACAAAGCTTCAGTCCTGATCAGCACGGGAAAGATGTTAGCGCGTTGCTAGTGCCTCAGTGCTGATCAGCACGGGAACCATGAACCTGTTTGCAGGCTTACCAGAATAATTTTATACTACAATATTTACTTAAATTGATTTTTTTAAATGATGTTTTTTTTTTTGATCGGATAAAGAAGAAATTCATTGAAAAGAGAGGTACTTAAGGGGGTATTTCAACCCAATGAATACAAAAGACAACAAGAAAGAGCCTAAAGGAAGAGCACAAAATCAATGGGGCCGAAAGAATGAGTCCCAAAAGAGCTATGATCATATTTGCGGTTAGACCTAACAATTTTGTTGATTCGGCCCAAAAGAAAGCTTGAAGTTTAACGATTCTAATAATACTTTCCAATCTTTTCCTTTTGTTTTCGAAGATTCTTGCATTACGCTCCTTCCATATACACCACCAAATTGCTACCGGGAAATTCGACTAAGACGATCATCTCCCCAGTTGAATTTCCAATAGTTTACGTTTATAGACACATTGGAGTTATAAATCCAATTTCTCCTAGACCCTTCATTAAAGTAGTCCCAAATCCTTCGGATCCTCCAACAATCATAGAAAAGATGCTCGCTAGTCTCATCATTTTCGCCACAAAAACAACAAAGGCTAGAGACCTTCTTGCCCCTTCTTAGAAGATTTTTTTTTTCATTACCCTATCAAGAGAAAGAAGCCAAAAAAAGAAATTGATTTTGCAAGGATAATTACGGCTCCATACAACATCGATTGTGAAAGTTGGCATCTCTTGTTCCTCTTCGTTCTTAATACCATCTTTAACCGTATATTGACCATTGTCATTTCCATCCCAAATTCGACTATCCGGAACCCCTTCTTGAATAGAGAAAGAAGAGAGAATATTTGATATACTTGATACTTCATTTGAGATGGTTTGAGAGTATTTTTGTCTAGCCATAAACTTCCACCTTTTACCGTCGTCTACTACATCGAACATACGGGATACCACAAGCTCCTTGGTCCTTGAGACTTCATAGGCCGATGGAAACATATCACATAATTTTCCTTCCCCAATCCAAACATCTTCCCAAAATCTAGTTTCGTTACCCGCGCCAACCTTGAATTTGATATGTTTGTTGAAATCTTCTAGCTCTTTATAAATGTTATACCAAAGGCTACCTCCTTTTGAACCTTTAGGTTGGAGAGTTTCCCAACCGGTAAAGGTTTCACCAAAATTTTCAACTATTATCTTCCTCCACAACGCATCTTTCTCTAAGCCAAAACGCCACCACCATTTTTTTAACAAAGCCGAATTCACTAGTTTAGTTCTTCTAATACCAAACCCTCCTTTTCCTTCGGATTTGACACCATAGTCCAACCAATATTGTGAATTCTTTTAGTATTTTGATCATCATCCCATAAAAGGTTCCTCACCACTTTATCAATTTTCTTAGTTATGGTGCATGGAGCAAGAAAAAGAGAGAGTTAGTAAATTGGTAAACTCACTAAAATGCTTTTAACGAGAGTTAACTTACCGCCTTTTGCTATTGCTTTTCCGTTCCAAGAGGAAATCCTTTTCGCACAAATATCAAGCGTTTTCTCCCATTTTTGAGACCCTCCTACTTTGCCGCCCAACGGAAGATCAAGGTATATACTAGGAAAGCTTTCATATTTGCATCCCAACATGTTTGCATAATTTTCAATACCCTCTTCCACCGCGACTCCATACAAGCTACTCTTGGAAAAATTAATCTTCAAGCCCGAAGTTAACTCAAAGCAAAGAAGAAGGTAACGGAGGGTAGCAACTTGTTCCTCCTTCACATCGAGAAAGATAATAGTATCGTCGGCAAATTGCAAATGATTTATTTTTGTTCCTCATACCTTTACCGAGAACCCCGAAATTTGATCAAAGTCTTGAGCTTTACTCAACATACAACTTAAAACTTCACCCACAATTGTAAAGAGAAAGGGAGAGAGTGGGTCTCCTTGACGAAGTCCCTTTTCACTTCCAAAATAGCCATATGACGATCCATTGACGAGAACCGAAAATTTAGAAAAAATTAAACAATTTAAATGATGTTTTCTATTACATAGAAACAATAATTAAATGATTTTCAATGTCGAATTCGTTTTTTTTTTTTACAAAATTCTAATTGTATATATGGCGTTCAAACCATACATCGACTTACAACTAAATAACGCTCTCTTCTAGGTTTTAGGTTTTTCAAAGACGAAATTTCGGCCAAAGGGAAATGATCTTCTCTGCGAGTGATACGAGAACTAGATTAGGTTTATCAGTTTGAAGGTTTTTGAGAAACAAAGAAACAAGTATGCTAAATAGTATCCATATTTTATCCGATATTACAACGCACCCATTTGAATTTAATTGATAACCCTATTACAAACAAATCGTTTCGTCCTTGTATTTTAGTTGATTAAAGAGTTGGTTATATCGTTGACTACATGGAAACTTATATAGATTTCTATACCTTTTTTTATTAAAAAAAGTTCTAAGAGCATCTCGAATAGAATATATATATTTATCATATATGGAGATCTAAAAAAATATGTATTCATAATATAGAATATAAATAAAAATTTTGTTTTGATAAACATTTCCAGTGGTAGTTGTATCTATATCTATTTTGATACACTTGTCGTTTGTTTATAGAAAAATCAATTCACAAAATCTAAAATAAAATTAAAACAAAAACAAGCTAATGACATGGGTATGGAAGGGAGTTTCCAAAAACCCACTCTTCTCCTAACTCAAACTCCCACGTCACATTAAATTTTAATTATCCAACAATCACTTGAGAAAATTTTTAATTGAGAGTTTCTAAAATTTTAAATGGTGTTATTTTTAGAAACCCATACACTATTGGAGATGCTCTAATATTAAAAATATATTTGTGCGTATTATGGGTCCAAGAGCAGCTACATTGCAGCCAAGCTCAGTTAATACAATAGAAAATTCAGATGGTAAACCAAGTTTTTCTATTACCGTCATCTCAAACGCAGTGTAATCTGTTGAGTCGTACAATTTCCTATGCACATTTTGTTGATGACCTCTTTCACTTTAGTTTTTCCTCCTCACCGTCCGCCACCTAAAGATTATATTCCTGGAAATTTTTCTTCCAGGAATATATAAAATTAGGGTGATTAATTTTTTTTTACATTTGATCATAAACGTCCAAATCCTTAAACTTATTTCCACACATTGTTAACTCATACTGAAAATACGACAACCACCAATCAAAGACGATGGAATTGATAAATGGAAAACAATTTACCCCTGAAGTTTGCATAGGAGGAAATCAGATCTCTATTCGACTATGTATTAAAAAAAATTGAACAATTTAAAATCCAATTTCTTCCTTGCCAAAAACCTATTTTCGTAATATATACCTAGAGACTAGTACTGTTATTCATTTTATACCTATTTAAAACAAAAGAAAATTATTTAAGGCCCATTTTATTTTATTTTCGTATAAAATATCTACCATTAAAATTTTATATATATAAAGCTCACGTTTAGTTATAGTATTATTTGATTACATGATTAACCTTTTATTAAAATAAGGAGTTTAAATCGGATTATTTTTTTATAAATAATACAAATTGTTAAAAGTTAAATTTGTGGTATTATAGAAACACCTAAATTTATCTACGTGCCGTGTAGGGTTGCACAGGAACCGACCCGAAAAATCGCACCCGTCCGGACCCGACAAAACCGCGTGTTTTTAAACCAAACCCGCCCGCTGCGGGTTGGTATACGATTTTGAAAATTAAAAACCCGGTCACCACGGATCGGTTTACGGGTTTAGTGTAGGAACCGTCCGAACCCGCCCGTATAACCCGATTAATTTGAGCCATTGATTGAGATTAATAGTTTTCATCATAGCCATCCATCTAACAAAAAACTTACCAAAAGAAAACCTAATTTTTTCAATCCATCTCGTTCTCTTCTCCGCCTTCACTCTTCAGACAGGCGACTGCTTGATTCGAAAACCTAATTTCATCAATTCATCTCGTTTTTTTTTCTTATATTTTGATTAAGTTTCAAAGTTCAGTTCACATCTACTGTTCTACAACACGTTAAAGAATCTGCTTGATTCGAATCTCTTAAGGTTAGTTCATTAACTCATTTATCGTGTGGACTGTTGAGTCGATTTGTGGGAATATGGGTTTTGATTCATTTATCGGATATATGGGTTTTCTCATTGAAGTTGAATTGATTCATTAGGTTCTTTTAGATTGAAGTTTAGAATGGCTCCTTGAATCCTTGTTTTAGTTTTATGATTTTGATTACTTAATACAGTTAAAAATCCATTGAAGTTTCTTGCTCCTTCCTGTTCCCTGTGATTGAAAGCTTAGCAAATGGATTTTACTTTTTTTCTTTTACTCTATATTTCTCAATGGCACCCTGTATTCCAACCTCAGGTTAATTCTTGTCCAATTGATTATAGGTGAAGGAAATAGAGCAAGAAGCATATTTGGTCCCAGAACGAGGGAAAAAAAAAGCCTCAAAGCAAACTAGTGTTGTCGATCTTTCAAAGAGACTCAAGTCTCGTGCATCTGGTGATTCTAACAGCCAAAGATGTTATTTTATGATGGATTAAACTATACTTATAAGTTATTGATATCATTTAAAAAAAAAGGTCATTTTGTTCCAGCAACTAATAGGTAGAATAGTTCAGCTTCTGAATTAGTAAAACGTATAACAGTAGTTCCTTGAAGCCTTGTTTTAGTTTTATGATTTTGATTCATTAGGTTCTTTTAGATTGAAGTTTAGAATGTTTTAGAATCTTTGTTTAAATAGTTTATATGAGGATCATATGTGATATGGTAATAAGTTAGACTTGTGTTGTACTATGAAAAAGAGTATTTCGAACTCCATGGATCTGACCTTTCTGAGCTCATACATATCTATTCATTGTCGATTATTAACACGGTTTACTCATGGGGAAGATTTTGTTATTTCATTTTAATCATGAATATGACCTTAGTGAGATCATACATTTCTAAGGTCATTTTGAACTCGTGAATCTGACCTAACACAAAATAGAAAAGCTTCATCAGAGATGGATTCTAATCTGGACATGCATTGTATGCAGTATGCTAAATATGTTCAAATACAAGTTGGGGGTTCTAATCAGCAAACAGAAACACCACAAATGACATGAGTAAAATGTTTTAGAAAGTTCTACCGAATCGATGTCTTCATTGTAGTTAAGATTTATGTTAAGGTACTCTACACCACATAACTCTATAAGCATCTGGCACAACTACATCAATTAGGCATATATGTTATGTTACTATTTGTTGTTTGTTTTGTTTTGTTTTGTTTTGTTTCATTTCTTTTTTTACTCTGTAAAGTCAGCTGGCTAGTGTATATCCCTTGTATTTGTTATTGTATTTTGATGATGTTTGGTGTTTTTTGCTGTTTCTTAGGGGGCTTAATGGGTGATTCATCAACTCAATCTTTATCTGTTTCCAGCCAAATGTCAAGTAAACCTGCAGCTACACCTGAACGTCAAAATGATTCTACTACTAGGACACCTGAAAATCAAATTGCACTTCATATTAGAACTGAAGATGTATCCCCAGTTGCAGATGCAGAAAACAAGAAGTCAAAATCCTTTTCTGGTGTATGGGTGAAGGACTCAAGGAGGGGGCTTTAAGTGAGTCAAAGAGATCTTTGATCCTTGAAGATGATTGATAAAGGGAGGGGGCTTTAAGTGACTCAAGGAGTCAGTATCCAGGAGTGCAGCTTTGAACTTTGATCCTGTCTGTTCTGAATTCCATTTTAAGTGACAGAGATCTTTGATCCTGTCTGTTTGACTTTGAACTTTGAAGGTTTTTTGTATGTGTTTTTTTCTGTCAGTTTGAACTTCAATACTTGAGAATTACTCATGGTAATACTGTAATACTGTCTGTTTCTGTCTGTCTGAATTCCATTAATGTAATAGTAATACTGTCTATTTTTTTCTGTTTTACTCTGTTTTTTTCTCTCTGGCTATGCGGGTTAACCCGCAAAATAACCCGAACCCGCCCGACCGGACTCGGGTTGGTTTCAACCAGCCCCGCCTGTGGACGGGTTGGTATACGGTTTTGAAAATCAAAACCCGCCTATAGACGGGTTGGTAGTTGGTTTTACCTTAAAACCGACCCGCCCGCCCGTTGTACAGCCCTAGTGCCATATTAATCTCTAACTTTGTTTGTACCGCCGTTAAGTTACATGAATAATCTAGTTTATCATGTTATTTTTACTTTCAACCTAAAAGCTAAAATCTGATTAAAAAACAAACCCCCATTAACAACCTTTGATCCTGATGTGCACTCATATTTAAGAGCTTAACTTGTTTAAAAAAATCACTGCTACCCGCCATTCTCTATGATTAGTTATAGGAAGATTATAACAATCGGTACTAAATACTATCTCCGTTTTTACAAAAGAGATAATATCATTTTTTTAATTGGCTTATTTTTAGGCTAAAATGAAAAAGTGATAGTATCTCTTTTGCAAAAAAGGAGGGAGTACCACATTTGTTATTTTCAGCAAAGTTATTGGAAGAACTGAATTATCACAGTTGGATGTTCATGATCAGATTCCTCTTAAGGTATGTGATAATACTTTTTTTTACGTAATATCTATGAATACTATACTAAAATTAGACCTCATGAGTACTGTTATTGTTGTTTCTTAGGTTAAAATTGAACAATCAAATAAATACCACATGTATGCTGTTTTTTTGTTGTATATTTTTGAACGATTGAGATGGTTTAAATCAAACACAAATTGATTTTTTAGTTTAATTTTACGTAATTAGATAATCTTTATTTGTTGTTCTTTATGTATTCGACAAAATGGCTAAACGGGAATTTTCTTTTTCATTAACTAAACTGTACTGTTTGCATTTCTTTTAGTTTTATTTTAATAACTAATTTTTTTCTGCTTATGGTAGTCATGATAGCTTCTTCTTTTGTTCCTTCCTTGTGGGACAAGAAAGCCAGGAAACTTTCTAGATCTCACCAGATGCAAAAAGTATTTGCACTTTATTTTTTATACATCAAGAAAGTAGTGGCCTGCATCGCACCATTGGAGGTTTTTGGTTTGAATCTGGACCCACCTCTTTGAAAGGCCTTTCTATAAAGACGCTTCTCGCAGGGCACAATCATAGTTCAGATAGAAGTAAGTAGGTGCCGTCTAGGACTGATCGCTTTGTCGATCATACATGATGTAATGAGTTGGATCCGAGGGATTGGCTTCACGCAGCTGGTGGATGAGCTTCTGATAAAGAAAAGTGGACAGAATCTGGTTCATCAGGTACATATGGTCGGTCAGTAGATACATAATTAGCAAGTAGTCTAGGTCCAAAGAGAAGCTGTGCTAGGTTAGGATCCATAGGTATAAAACGTGACCTTTTGGATGAGCGCTTAGCGGGTTCCTGTACCCCGTCGAGAAATCCTTAGAACTTCTATACCGTGAATCAACTTTTTACCCAATGCTATCTAAAGCCTGGCACTGCTGCTACTCGTCTCACTGGATGAGCACGATCAAGGAACCAACAACCCACTCTTGACTTAGATTCCTCGTAATGAAAAATAAAAGAAGAAGAGGAAGGGAGTGACCTAGGGAAGAAAGAACAGTTAAGGAAAGGAAGCAAATTGAAACCCCATGTAGTTCTAGTGACATGCTTCTGTATGAGAAGCTTACTGTCGCCTAGCTTCAAGCCCTTGACTCGAGAACTTCACAATCCTTGAAGAATAAAGGCGCAATATCCATTATATTAAAGTAAAGGCATACTTATACTTGTCAAACTCACCAAGCTTGCAACAACTGGAAGGGTCGATGATAGACACATTTTAGTGTCTAATTTGCACCTTAATTTCTAGTAAGTTAGTATTCGATTTTGCGTTTATTACGTGTTTTTATGCTTTTGTAGGTACATTAGAAGAATAGAGGTTTGTGGAAAAATTGGCTCAAAAAGTGATAAAGGCACCCAAGGAAAAGTGTTATTGGCACCCCAAGAATGGATAAGGGACACCCCAGAATCGGCCGAGTCAACTCAGTCAACCCAGCGAGTAAACCCAGCGTGTCAACTCAGCCCGAGTCGTCGATCCAGCTCATCGGGTTTCCTGTTCCAAACAGGAAAATGAACTGGATATGAATTTACGGATTTTTTGTGGTTGTTTTCGATTATTAAGAGACCCAATTGCAAGTAGAATTTCATACAAGTTATAACACGTCGAGAAACAGCAAAGAATCCCGAAGAATTAGCTCAGAAATTGTGAACTTGGCCGGATTCCTGTTTTGATTAGGAATCAAATTTGGGATTTGTTTGAGAGAGTTCTATTAGGTTTAGAACTCTCCCTAGGGTTTGTAGACCCTATATAAACCAAGAGAAGCCAAGAGAAATCGATACGCAGCCCTAGAGACCAATTCAGAGAAATTCCGGCCATCTCCGTCACCGTCCGATCATCTGCTGCTGCACCGGCCGGCGTGTTCTTCATTCAGTCATCACCGGGGAAGACGACCCAGCAACATCTACATCTGTTGCTGATTCAAGCTGTTCTGTTGCCTATTCTTTCTTTTCCTTTGTTGCTTAGAACTTTCTGTAACAGCGGAACCATCTCTGGATACACTTATAAACGTTTCTGTTCAGCTGTTGCACCATTATTCAACCTTGTAATCAATATTTTGAGCAATGAAGAGATCTTTTGAGCAATTTTTCTCCACCATGAGCTAAGTATATTTACTGGGATGATGGAGAAGGTTTTTCTCTCAATTTTATGTGGTAAGTCTATTTTTAATTAATTATTTACAATTCTTTACTTGTTAAAATTGCATAGTTTCGAAATAGAAAAACGGTTTTCATTCAGTAGTGGTGTTTTT